>JAQFVV010006199.1:11326608-11585419 GCA_028023455.1 Epiperipatus broadwayi
TGATATATATATAATACTTCATGAGCATTGAATATGACATATATACTTTATTTTTGGATAACTATTACCATACGTTTTACTACGTTAGAATTAACTGATATCATTGAATTATTTAAAGCTCACAAAATAGACATTTGAACTATTGTGTTTCTTTGAAGTAACTTCATAGAAGGACGATTTATTTGTATTGTATTTTATTAACATTATTGATTACTATATTATAATCCAGTTAATCATTTGTTTATATATGTGCAATAGAAGAAAGTTAAGTTTAGCTTAAATTTAAAATTTATATCCTAAATTTTAATGGTTAAAATTCTAATTTAAAATGTTTTTTTTATTGAGCATGAATTATTTTTATATACATATTGCAAGTATTGAAGATTTGGAACGATTGTGTAGTCATAATTATTTATTGATATTATATTTTGAAAATAAAGTGAGCGAATAAGTGTATTTATCTTAATAAATTATTATATTGCGAATAGTATGTAATTATTATAGCTTTCTTCTATTGTAAATTGTGCGTGTGTGCAGCAATATTTTTGACTTTCATAAATTTTAAATATCAAATAATAAACATTAAAACAGATGAGTTTTTGCGACATAAGTACCTATTTTTATATAATATTTAATTAAAGTGTTTTCATTTGTTATTTTTTATATTTATTGTTAGTAAAATATTAATTCAATTAAACAATTGCCATAATAGTCAAGCGTAGTTAGCCGAGAGGTCATCGCAACAGCCTTGCAAGCAAGTGGTTGGTTGCAAACGGTGTGGGTTCGCGTTCCGACCGATGCTATGACATATGAAAAAAAAAAATCAATCGCCATAATTACTTTAATATTATACATAATAGTTATTTTGAATAAAAACCCATATTCGAACTGGTTTGATAGTTTATAAAATATAAATACTTTAATTATTTAGAGTAAACAAAGGCAATTATAATTGGAAGTTAGTGTATTATTTTAAACTATTATTTATTGGAAATATGTTACAATAACTTATTATTTAGTTAGAAAGATCCTAATTTTATATTGTCATAAGATTAATAATTATACGCATTCGAATTTATATTTCACTCATATATTAATTAGAGTGAGTTAGATTGGTTATATTTGAAGCTTATCGATGTAGTTTATATTTAATTTAGATATTTATATCTATTTAAAATAGAGTAATAATTTTATGCATATAGAGTAGTTATAACATATAGTTTAATGTCTAGATTTTATTGCTTTGAAGGATAACTTATTGTGAGTTGCTAATAATATTTGTAAGGGTTTTAAATAGGGATCTTTCATTTATTTTTTGTTGTTATGATTATGATTTGAATACCATAATTTGTAGGATTATTTGAAGTATTAGTTTTCATTTTATATCATTATAAGTTGTTGTAAGTTGTAAAATATATTAGATAAATTGATCTTGTACATCTTGTTTTTGTTATATGCTTTAGCAAACATTTTATCCATTATAATTGGGGCTTCAATTAGTGAGGCAATCTGACATATCAGGTGATCACATTTTTAGTCCATTATAATTTGGTGACCAACATTTGGACTACATTTATTCCATTACAATTTGACTCCTAAATCTGTGGGGCCTTTAAAGAGAAAGTTTCATATATTTTATTAATTACAAGTCAATGTGCATAAATTTGTAGGATAACAAAACCTCTTATCATCATTCTTATTTGTATTACTCTTTTAATGATACTGTAAATTTTTAAGGTAATTAGAGAGAATTGTATGTATTGTGACAGATATGAGTTAATGTACACATATTTTATGTCATAATAAAGCTTTTATCATCATCTTATGTATTTTTGTATCATTATAAGTTGTCATCTCTAATTGAAGGCTTGAATGTGGGCTATTTGGCAAACCTTGCCCACATTATCACCATTACCATTTTGTTTCATTACAACTGGTGTTGCAATTTGTTAACACTATTAAACTAGAACCATTTCCTTATTGATTATTTTTAAATTCATTACAATTTGGTGCCTCAATTCTTGAGGCATACTAAAGTCCTTTTTCATCATTATCACATTTTTATTCCATTACAATTTGTCATCCAAATCTTTGGGCTACTGAATAAGAACCTATCACATTTTATATCATTACAATAGATATATATCATTAAAATCAATCAACACTTAGACAATCCCAATATCAATAACAATCAACAATCTCAATCTGTTGTCAAGGCAACCTCATTTTAACAATAAAGGTGGAATTCCATTTTTATTTATGGTACAATATATTTATATAGACACTGATAATTGCAATTTGATTATAGAGATTGAAATTATTCATAAAAAGAAGTTTAAACAAATTTCCTTAAACAGGTAAATATCAACTATTCTAAATGGAGGCTAATAAATAATCAATAATAACATTACAAACTGCAATTATAATTTTCAATTGCACCCAAGTATGTATATATATATATATATATATATATATATATATATATGACATGTGGATATATATATATATATATATATATATATATATATATGACATGTGGAAGAGCCTTACAGCATAGTGAATAGTGGACTGCTAACTTATGGCTCAAATCCAAATAAAACTGAAATTGTTTTAGCTACATATACTTGATTTTTTTTAGATTGCTGATTTATAACAATCCAAATAGGAATTCAGTTATTCATTAATACCACAAACCCTCACTTTACAACATTTATTTAGAATGGTGATTATTGTCATCTTTTTTAAAATCTTTTTTTAACGAAAAGATACCTTAGAAGTTTGTATTGCAATAGGCTAAATTGTGATCTATCTTATATTTCATAATCTACCATCAGATGACATTATAACAACAGAAATCAAGATTTAGTAACAAAATAATAAAAAAGCAATCCATAAAAGTTAAATAATAATAATAATTATGTTAAATAAGAGCAATAAAAAAATTAATATCCAAAAAAATAAATATGTATATATTTGACCAAAAAATTATGAAACAACAAACTGAAATAATAATAATAATAATAATAAATGAGATTAATACGTATTTAAATTATTAATGATTCTGTTATTGAAAAGTATTTTTAATATTGCTCAAAATGTATAAACAAAATTTGATTCATATTTTGCCTTGAAATTTTCTGAAAAAAGCAATCCGGATAGTTCTGGAAAAGTTTTTAAAATTATCTATCATTTGCTTTAAAATTTTGTATTGGAACTCAAGCCAAGAATGTACTATGTTAATCCAATGGTAGAATACTTTTGTCCTTAAATCTGTATAATCTATCCATTATCAGATTGTATTACTGAGACAAGTATTAACTCCCATTCAGTAATGAAAACTAAAGCATTTCTTATCCATTGCTGTAAAATGTATTTAATAGCAGCAGTCAGATTCATGTTGTATTTTCTAGTTTTATGGTTTCTGTTTGTTGATTATTTGTATGTTGTACTCCTCTGACAAAGAGAGTACTTCATTTATCAAATTTTTTTTTATGATTGCACTTCTAGTAGTCAAACTAGTGTCATCTATTGGAATAAGATATTTATCTATATTTGTAATATAACCATTTGCTTGGAGTAAGGTTGTGATCAAGCAAATTTCTTGAAATATATTGAAACAATTCTTGATAATTCTAGAAGACATTTTCATCAGGTTTTATCCATTTATTTACCAGTAGTAGGCCAAAAATCTACAACAGCTCAGAATTATCATTTAAAATAAATTTGCAGTTGATTTTCTGTTCAAATCGATATAATGAAATCATTTTTTGCATGGACCCAGTAAAACTGAAATAATTTCTCTCTTGAGTTTTTTTTTCTTTTTGTATAGAAAATCCATAAGGATCACATGATTTTCCATCTTACTGCCATTTTTAAAAAAATATCAATGTTATTTTACCCCTACATAGTAGACACTTTGTCAACATTTTAACACAACTATATTAAATAAAATGCTATAAGAACTAATAAGAAACAAAGTAAATTCTATGTCAGTTAATATAGCAGACAGAAAAAATAGGTTAATGTAACTGATAACAATCTCAACTTTTGATGTTATAATGAATTCAGTTGTTATAACATGAAATTCTTTTCAAATTATATACTAATTCATGAAATGCTTTGTAAATTATATATATTAATTCATGAAACTTATAATACTTCATTATTACAGTGATAGATAGATAGATAGATAGATAGATAGATAGATAGATAGATAGATAGATAGATAGATAGATAGATAGATAGATAGATAGATAGATAGATAGATAGATAGATAGATAGATAGATAGATAGATAGATAGGTAGGTAGGTAGGTAGGTAGGTAGGTAGGTAGGTAGGTAGGTAGGTAGGTAGGTAGGTAGGTAGGTAGGTAGGTAGGTAGGTAGGTAGGTAGGTAGGTAGGTAGGTAGGTAGGTAGGTAGGTAGGTAGGTAGGTAGGTAGGTAGGTAGGTAGGTAGGTAGGTAGGTAGGTAGGTAGGTAGGTAGGTAGGTAGGTAGGTAGGTAGGTAGGTAGGTAGGTAGGTAGGTAGGTAGGTAGGTAGGTAGGTAGGTAGGTAGGTAGGTAGGTAGATAGATAGATAAACAGTTAGACAGACAGACAGACAGACAGACAGATAGATAGTGTAACTATATTTGGCCCTTTGGACTAAATATATATTCTATATTGTAATAAAAACATTTTGTATAGATTATATTAAATAAGTTTCCTTCTTGATATTAAATTATAAAGTCTTAACTAAGAGTCATATATTATTGATTAAAATAATTTACTTAGCATATTTAAATATTAATTTCTTAAAAAATACTAATTA
This sequence comes from Epiperipatus broadwayi, assembly GCA_028023455.1. Classification (NCBI taxonomy): domain Eukaryota; kingdom Metazoa; phylum Onychophora; class Udeonychophora; order Euonychophora; family Peripatidae; genus Epiperipatus; species Epiperipatus broadwayi. Next base: position 11,331,420 of record JAQFVV010006199.1, read on the forward strand.
TATTATTTAATGTTTGATTAAAAATTCCAAGTTAATAGTTTAAATCTAAATAAGAATTTTTTAAAACCTGTTATAGGCAATTAATTATTCTGTACCAAAATATGGTTATTTTATTTTGTTAGGATCTTTATAACTTTTAAAATAAATGGTTTTAAAATTAAATTGTTTGTGTAAGAATTATTTAAAGCCAGAGTTTAGAGTTGTTGAGTATAAATATGATTAATTGGGATAAATTTCAATTTAAAGAAGTTTTAAATCAACTAAGTTTTTAAATAGGTAAAAAGTTAACTTTATTTATTTTAGAATAATGGTTATATCTAATATGTATATTGCTGTAGGTATTTGAATGAACAGAATATTTGAAAGAGAATTATTAAAGGTTATATTTTAAAAATAGATACTTTTAAATAAATAAGTCTGGAAATGGAATAATGAGTATATTTTGAATGGAAAGTGTGTAATTTAAAAATGTAAGTGAATAAATTTAAATTAGTTAAATAAATCATTTATTTAATAATAAGGTCATTATTGGTATAGACATCACATGAATATTAAAATTACACTAATAACATAAATATTCCACCTTTTTATTTAAATGAGATTAGTTGAACAGGATCACAGAGTGCAGACCCTCATGTGTTTGGATATAAAAGAAAAAAGAGCAAAATAATTATTAATGTGTATATTAAAATTTTTACTGAAATTATTTTAATTGATTGGGTTTTGTTTCATTATTTTAAATCAATTTTTTTTAAAAAGTTTTTAATTATTTTTTTATCATTTCAAATGTTTAAATAGAAAAATCTTAAAGGTCATCCATTGCAGTACTCTAAGTTATATGTTTAACCAACTCATCAAGCAATAAGACACAGAAAGATGCAAAAAAATACCATTAATATTTAAAAAGAAATAAATCAGCATTGGAAGCATAGGTTTATTTTGTTCTTACTTTAAAATCATTAATTAATTTGAATTTTGGTTGTAATAATTGCTTTTGATACTTTAATTAATATTACAAATTGTTATCAATACTAATTTTATTTATTAATGAAGTACTTATTAATATTTGATAAAACACTCACATAAAATGAATAATGTTATAAAAAACAATCACTTTTAATCTGTTTTGGAAATATATATATAAAAGTCATTATATCTGAGTCAAATTAAAAGTATAACAATGACAAATTACCATAGAAGTATTGATTGTATTAAAATAGAAGAAATTGCAATGATTTGGAATTGCATTGTAAAATTTTAAAGAAAGTAAAAAAAATCACAACAATCAGCTTCTTCAATATTTTGGAGAAAAGATTTCATTCATTTAATTTCTACTGGTGCAGATAAGTTAACACTGAAATGATAAAATTATCTTTTCTGAATTCATCTGCATATTTATTTAGAATATTTCCTAAATTGCTTATTTATTTGTAAAATATATATATATTACTTTATTTTAAATAAAGAAAAATAATTTAAACTTTCATCTTACTTAATATTATTAAAATGTGTGAACTATAGAATATGGAACTTTACAAAGAACTGTTATTACTTAGTATTCTCTAACTGTTCATAATTCTTCAAATTTGTGCTTTAATTATGAACCTCATTAAAAAAGAATTCCTGCTCTTAAATATGATATGTGTAATTATTTGCTTGAAGGAAAGAATGTATTGTAGTATTTTTTAAAGAACATACAATGGACTAAAACATTTATCTTTCTGCCTGCATTTTACATTGCTATATAATTTGCCTTACATATATAGTTTGTTTGGTTACAAGACTATTAAAATGAGTAGCAATTAATTTTGCCTTTGTAAATTAAATTATAAGCTGTTTCACAGGTGGCAGCATGGGTGTTTCTGCTGATTTTGATTTTATGCTTGTTAATATTGGAATCTGTTTAAACTTTTGTATAAGAATTTGAAAACAAATAAAAATAATTTTATTGTCATTGAAATTACATTACAATTTTGTCATTGGAAGATGTATTTAATATCACAATACAATTAAGTCCTTTATCTTTCTAACTATATTTTATAAATGGTCCACCTTTTCTTTGTGTATGCAAAAAAGAAAAATTTATAGTACAAAAGATGTAGAATGACAAATGGTGCAGGTAAAAGACAAAAGTAATGATAAAAAAGAAGGAAGAGTCCAAATGTTTATTTAATAGGATAAATATATATAAATGATGTATGCTACAGTACTACTCTAATTTATGATATAAATAAACTATCTATTTAAAAACATGGTTTTATTGTTACATTACAAAAGTTTTCCATTGTTATCATGTACTAATGTATGATGCCAAGTACAAATTGTACTTCTTTTGACAAATTAAATAGTCTATTAGAATACTAAATTGAAAGATTTAAAAAAATATTTTTTAATTGTCTGTGTTCAGCTGTTAATCCAGAATAGAAAAATAATATCAACCTCTACTATGATTTTCCTGTTTATCCCATTTATTCAACTACTTGCATATTACTTTTTATAATAATAATTATAATTATTATTCAATTTTATTTAAATTTCAAAATAATAATTAATGGACACTTACAGATTGCACATTAAAATAAAATAAAAACCACTTATAATTCATATAATAAAGTGATATGGAAAAAAAGAACAAAAAGAAAAATTGGGGGGAAGAAGACAGGATCCATATATGTGTAATTTAGGACTTTGCTAAATTGATTAAAATCAAGATGAAAAATAGTATTATTCACAAAATCGCTGTTATAAATACTGATCATTCAAAATATGGAAAGAGCATGGGGGCATATGAATGACATTAATAATAATAATAATAATAATAATAATAATAATAATAATAATAATAATAATAATAATAATGATGATGATGATGATGATGATGATGATGATGATGATGATGATGATAATTTTTTATTTATTAAGCAAACAATATATATATATGAGAGAATAACTTTAAACAAGCAGAACTTGTGCAAGGAATTAGTTATAAGAGTCATTATATTAATTATAAAAAATAAGATGTAAAAGATAAACATACACATTAATTCTCCAAAAAAAATTATATGGAGAATAACTTAAATGATTAATATAAAGAATAAATTATATAGAGAATGGATATGAAAATTATTTACACATATAAAAAACAAAGAATATATATACATTAATCAAATACAATACATACAAATATTAAAATAATTATTATAATAATAAATATAATTACAGATAATCCAATAACTAAAGTCTCAAATATTTCTTGAATATATCTAATAAATAGTCAACGTCTATTAAATAGTCAGTCACAAAAGAATTAACCTGTCTGAGACCATTGTAATTAAATTGTCTACAACTATTTTCCAAGTAAAAATTTGGTAATGTCAATTGAAAATTTTTAGGTAAATGGGTACTTACAACTGACACTTTACAACACAATAAGAAACAAGATTATATCCATCGATAATAATTCTATACTTATATATAATTTAAGAACAGACAACACACAAGAATTAACATAGATATCATGCATAGAAGTCGATCTTGGCCTATAATATGTATGATACAATTTTGTAAAATACATAATGAGGATAGTGGATGATCAGTACAAATACCCTAAATGAAGATATTATAGCTCAGTATATTTTGATAACAAGCAAAATAAATAATCATGAAAGTATATATAGGCAAGAATTTCCTAGGTAATAAAATAAATAATTAATTTTGTATAATTAAATAATTAATTATATATATATATATATATTTGTAATCAGTATGATGCTCTTTGCAAATCAACTTTTATCATCATCAAAATAGCATATATATATATATGTTTAAACAAATAATTTTTATAGAATAAAATAAACAGAAGCAAAAATAGTATTATTTTTAGATAGATTGAGACCACTTTCAGTCAGCTATTATTTATTTTTATTCTTTCTTTTAGATTAGCCTAATAAACTTTATTGCTGATATTTTTTTTTAAAAAAAAAACACTTTAATCTGTGACCACTATTTTATTCCACCTTTCCAGATATATATTTTTCATGACACAATTCTCATAGCATTTCTTTTATAGTGTATCTTTTAAAATTAAATATTTGAAATACAAGTATATTTTATATACATGGAATCTAGATGTAATGTAGGGGACTTGAACACAGACTTTCCAGTTCCCTTCAGCCACTCACTCTATCTTGTACAACCAATATACATGACCACACACATGGGAAAAAGATAAATAATGTTCAATATATGTTTTGTGCTGAAACAAGTCATCATTTGATCCAGATCATCATCCTGCACACACATATACAATCAGTGCTTGGTTTATATTAAGATGGCAATTATTTACACTTTAATGGACATGCTTCAATCTACCCCAACCTTCAACTCTTCAATTATCCATACCATTGAAAATCTGATGATGGAATGCCCAAATCCCTTGTTAAAGCCAATATTATTGTCATGTCCATATTGACCTTAAGTCACTATAATCTCTCATCTATAGAACCTTATTCATTTAAATACACAGAAGAGGGATCAATATTAGAAAATATAATTGATATCAAGATATTTACAACAAAGCTAGTTATTTTTTAAATAAAGACACTAAATCCATTGTCTATTTCCTTTACCTGAGTTGTTTATAAATTTTATTCAACTCTTTATTAATAAACATTAGCATTCATTTGATGTTAATAAAATATGATTAGAACTATTGTTGGTGTGATTTCATTATTCTTTCGTTGAAGATAGGTAATTATTCTTTCTTCCACTGAGAACATATTTTCGTTATTGATAATTTGACAACAAACTGAAATCTATTTTTATTTGTATTTCATAGAATACATTTTACATTTATAAGTTTAAATGCTTTTATTCATACTTGATTTAGCAATTCATCAGATCACTAATATATTCAGTTTTAGCAGAAGTAGAATCCGTTATATATTTAAAAAAAACTTTATAACAGTAAACAATTTTGAGAAAAATAAATCTTTTAAAACTAATATATTTATTTGCCATTCACGATTTTTTATCATAAAATAAGTGAATTTTATTTTTATTAAAAGATAAAGATGAAACCCTTTTATTCTCAAGATTGTTGTTTTCTTAGAATGCAAACACTTTAAGTTTGACTTTTCTTTTACTAGAAATAAAAAGGTTATCGTTCACTGAGACAAACTGTTTCAACCAAGGGAAGAAAAAATTTAAATTATTTTAGTATATTTAATTAACTGTGTATCATAATTAATTTCTGAATTAATGTAATATATTTATATTTTGGGTATTAAAAAATAATACTTTAATACCTGAGTTATCATAATTATCAGCGAAACAAGTCAGAAGAAAACCTTTGAGAATTAAGTTCAGCATATAAATTGTTTTTCCATTTTTGCAAACAAATATGTATTAGTAATAGATTTAAATTGATTTTATTGAGACCTTTAGTATTATAAACATTAAAAAAATGTTATGTTTCTGCAAAACATTTCTTTAAAAATACCCTTTATTTTTTTTTTAAATTATCTACCTATTTTGATTAACTTTTGCTTTATAATCACTTGCATTTTATATAAACACACTATACTTTTGTTACAAATTCTGATCTATTTATACATGGGTAAATGAAAAGTCTCAATATATTTTAATAAATAGATTATTTATTTGTTTTTATGTAAAATTTAAAAAGGAACGTTTTTGAAATATATGTTAATGTACACATACTAATGTAAAGGAATTATTTATTAATTAAATTTTAAAAAAATCTTTTGAACTAATCTGATAATTTCAACTGCATATTTTAAATTGGACTAAGATTAAAGTTAAACTAATAATATTATTCATTTTCGGAAGGTAAAAAAAAAAAAGAATTTATTTCTTAGTTTGGAGTTCTCCAAAAAGAGTAAAATATGTATGGAAGACTTCCATGAATAAAATTTCCTTTTGATAGATAAAACATAAAATAGTTGGAAAGATAGCTAAATATATTATTCTTTCTCTTTTTCCTTTTTTTTAAAAAAAAAAACAAAACAAATTCTGTTCATTAGATAATGATTTCATCTTGTGATCTATGCATCATTATTATACCCCCCCCCCCCCCCAATTTTTTAAAAAAAAAAATTTTAAAAACAATTAAAAAGAGTTAGTTTGTTTTTTTCTATTCTTTTTAAGCAAGCTTTTAAGGTACAGGGGTCGTAAATGTTTCAAATGCTTGGTTTTTTTAACTAGGAAATCATTGTCAAAATATTCTATAGTGATCTTGTAACATCATTCATATAAAGAATAAAACTTTCTTGTGTTCATCTAATTGGAGTTTACCAATTCTACTACTTTAATTATATTAGTTTCTCATATTGAATTAACATGTCTGTTCAAAGTACATTCTATTATAAAAAGACATGTGCCATGAGAAGTTTTCACCATTTTCCCAGATATACATTATTATTTGTTGAAGCAATTTCTTAATATTTCTACCTATGGAAAGTAAATTATGCTTTTTGACTAATTAATTGCTATAATTTTTCTCTATTTACCTAAGAAAGAAAGAAATAATACTTCTGTATATAATATAAAAATAATATAAAATAACAATTCGTGTCAATTGTTAATACAGAGTTTAATATAAATAAATAAAAACAAATAATATTTCCAAGCGCTTTCAACTCTTACGAGTCCTTATCAAGGCAGTGTAAACAACTCTATTTTCTCCTAGGTGATGAATCTAACATTTCATTGTATTGGCCAGGAACAACTAATCAGAAAGCTGGTTAATTTTGAATTCATAGCACAAGATAAATTTTGTATAATATATGATTCTTTAATCTTGCATTTTTTATCATGTGTTTCATTCATTAATATTGTAAAATCCTTTGGACTACATATATGGCCTGTATTATTTTGGTGAACATAAAAAGCTGAATAAACTGTATCATCTTCTCTTGCTCTATTATAAGTATATTTATGTTGTTGTCGATTAGCATGGAGAACTCCACCTAACCTTAATAGGTTAATAAATAATTCTAAAGAAATAATAAATAAGGAGAATAAAAGCAGTGTTGTATACTCTATTAGATGCCCACAAATAAATTGTAGTGCAATATATGTTGGAGAAACCAAAACAAATATTAAATTTTTCCTTCAACAACATAAATATACTTATAATAGAGAAAGAGAAGATGATACAGTTTATTCAGCTTTTTATGTTCACCAAAATAATACAGGCCATATATGTAGTCCAAAGGATTTTACAATATTAATGAATGAAACACATGATAAAAATGCAAGATTAAAGAATCATATATTATACAAAATTCATCTTGTGCTATGAATTCAAAATTAACCAGCTTTCCGATTAGTTGTTCCTGGCCAATACAATGAAATGTTAGATTCATCACCTAGGAGAAAATAGAATTGTTTACACTGCCTTGATAAGGACTCGTAAGAGTTGAAAGCACTTGGAAATATTATTTGTTTTTATTTATTTATATTAAACTCTGTATTAAAAATTGACACGAATTGTTATTTTATATTACCTAAGAAAGGTAAATAGTCTTCTACCTATGAAAAAAAAAACAATTTTTGCAACTGCTATTTAAACTAATTTCTTGTTTCTTCCAACAAGTGAGAGTGAATAACTTCTTTACACTATTGGCTATGTGAAGAATCACAGATTTTCTTTGACTAGATCTTTTCATGGTTCTTCTTAATGAAATCCAAATTAATATCTCCAAAAAAAACATTGTTATTTTTTAGCTCTGCTATGAAAGTGTTATCTGCTCACTTCATAATTTAATCTTTTTAATTACTTGGGTTGTAATTAGATTATCATTTATTTCGAAAGTTTATTATTTAACTTATTTCTACTTAGAAAAATATCTTTTTCAACAATGGTATTTATTTTTGATGCTTCGGTGAGTGGTTTTAATATAACCTATAAAAACAATTTTTTAAAATGAAGTTGTAATGAATTTCACTTTACTCTTCTATTCTTTTATCTTGTTATATTCTCAACTATATTCTTCTTTTAAGCATTTTTTTTTTGTTATGCCTCAATGATACATATTGGGTTTTGCATCTTTTTCAATTCCAATTTAACAACTTTTATGCCTATTTAATTTTTGGTCTCAAACTATATCAGAGTTCTTGTTTCTTGTCAATATAACTTTTTACTTTTAACTCTTTGTTTATTATGTTGAAGTGTTTACTCAATGTGTCTAATTTTTAGTTCATTACCTCTAGTTTTTAGATCTTTATATAAAGTTTTGCATTATTTCAGGAAAAATTTTGGTTATTTTGTAAACTATCATTTTAAGTATTTCTTCCATTTTTGTTTTAGATGGATTGCAGCTTCCAAATCAGTCACTATTAGTTTTATGATAGTTTGCATATCTTTATCATCCTATTTCATTTCTTAGACTTTTTAAATATATGCATTTTAAAAACAGTCTAAATATTTTTTTTATTTTTAACTAAGGATATAGGTTCTCTTTTATGTCCTGTAGTATATCAACTCTAAGTTAAAACATTATTATCTTTCAATAATAGTGTCTGTATTTTTTATTAAATAAGCATGGTTAATCACCTTACGGAAATTGACTACAAGGTTATCAATCTTTCAAGTGTATTTGAATAATCATCAAACATGATTCTATGCCAATTCCACACTATTATGAGTTTTGGGCACTGGCATTACCATACATGGATAGAGTCACATTGGGTTTTTTTAATCATAAACTGCATCTCCAAAGTAATAAAAACAATGTCAATTAATAGAAATACAATCTTCATTGATTTTTAAACTCATATCATTAGAACAAAGCCCAGAAATTTGTTTAGTGTTACAAATGTGTTTAGGATCTACAGGTACTGAATCATGTGAAAATATGGCTCCAGCAATTTTATTTCTTACAGTCATAATTTTGAAATTAGATGCCTAATACAATTAGAAAAATGGAGTATCTCTCTAAAAGTATAACACTTTAAAGACTTTTATAGAATTCTAATCATTTAGTTTCCTGATAGAGTAATCAATGCTCAAATGTCTCCTGATATATTTATAACAATGTTCTTAATTTTCCATAATATGGAACAGAAATATTTTTTCTATCCCTTAAACTTCCCATGACTCCAAATCTCATTTCAACTCTTTTTTTTCTCTCTATCATATACTGCATTATTAACAATTTGGAAGACACTATTTGTTTAAACTTTTTAGCCCCTATATTGTATCTAACTTAATTTATTTTTTTAATTATGCATCATTTTTAAAAAGTTTCCTTAATCTTACTTGGGCCTTATTTTGAAAGCTGTCATGCTTTCATGTCATGACAATTTTTCAGACCATCAATCTTACAGTTTATGTTTAAAATGCCATTTTTGATGAATTGAAGTATGTTAATTTTTAAAAAGATTGATTGTCCTTTCAGTATTCACATGAAGCCCCATAGAAAAAAGTAGATGCTATATGAGAGGTGGAATAAAGGTTGATGCTGATAAAAAAAACAAAATTGATGATTAAAAAATGCTGGAAGAGTCTACATATTCATTCAATGGAATTACAGCATATTGTATACTACCATTCAATTTATAGAACTTGCTACTATTAAGACATGTTTGTATTGTTATATTACAGGAAAATTTATATGATATCACATGATGTAAGTTTAATCTGGGGACATGTATATTTTGCTAGAATTTTAAAATATTTTTCTTATTAATATTTTTCTGAATTTACAAAAAAATAATTATGTTCTTAAAGACTTATAGAGATCTTGTTTAGCTACATAGTCTCTTTATCATATTTATATTTTTTTTAATTACATTGTTATTGCTTCTTTTATTTTATAAAACCAGAATAAATTTAAACAAATGTTATCTTGGTAATAATGATATTATTTTTATTATGCTTGGCTCTGTGACTTTATTATGCGGATATTGCACATATGCAAAATACTCATTTGAATATTTATTGATTATAGGATATTTATATTAAAAATTTTCTCACGTTTTTATATACTGAATGTGCTTTATTTACACAAACAACATATTTCAATAGATATTATGTAATTAATTGTTATTTATATTCATGTTTTTTCCATGGCATGTATTTATGCTAAATTTTGTTTATGCTCATATATGAATTATGTAAAATATTTTTAGCATCAAGCTGTAATTTATTAGTAATGTTTTATAAATAATTGTATTTTATAGCCTGCTTAAATATCTATCATTAGGTTTAAATTTTTCCTTTTAACATGTTACTTTATAAACATGCCCCAACATATTTTTTTTTCTAATGAAGACAAAGAAACTTACTAACAATATATTTAATAAGTGTATTAATTTGTAAGTGTATTAATTTGTATCCATTTACATACTATTTGTTTACCTGTTTTAAATAATAATACTAAAGACAATACTCTCATATATTTGGGACTAAAATATTTAAATAGCACAAATGAATTTGTAATTGATTGGATGCTCTTTGGGGATCAACACTTATCAGTATCAAAATAGTATATATAAATTAATATTTGAAGTTGTTATCCTTTTTCTTATCTTTTTTACAATTAGTTTCCCAAAATACTTACAAATATGTATATTATGATGAGTCTATAGCAAATATAATAGGGTCTCCCAATGTAAATACTTATATAAGCAAACTAAAAACAGCCCAGAGTACAGCTCTGTTGTCTCGGAGCATGAATAGAAATCTGGTCACAGTTTCAATCTAATAAATATTAAAATTGTTTGCATAGAATGAAATGACAAAAAATGAAAAGTAAAGGAAGCATGATTTATTGCAAACAGCAACGATGTCATTAATGAGAAAGAGAATTATGTCCAACTCTCAAACAACTGGAATATGTAAATAACTAATTTAAATAATTAGCATATGAGTGCTATGAATTTGGTTTCTCTAGCTGAAAGTCTGCTCAGCTACTGTTAATAAATAAAGATAGAAAATAAACCTTTTTCTTAGCTGATGTTAGAAACCATTTTTAGCAATTATATATAAGTTAAATAAATAATTTTGATAACCTAAATAAAAGTACTCATGAAAATCTGTACTTTATATATTGATGAGTGTTCTCAGTTAACTAGTATTCATTTTCACCATTTACTATACCTTGGTAGAATAAACATAACTGCAAAAATGAGAAATCAAAATCTGTGACCACTATTTATTTCATCATTAAAGACATATTTTTTTCAGGTGATTTCTTTGGTGTATTTTTAATGGTATCTCTTTTAAGATTTATTTATAAACACATTTCTCCCAATGATTCTCTTGTTATATTTTTGTCATGCTCTTTTAAAATTTACTAATGAATATAATTGATGTTCATATATTAAACAATGCTTTTTAATTTCACTTTATATGTGTTAAATCAGCGGGTGATTTATGTAGCTGATTTTTCTACAAACTTTATTGATAAATATTAGAATTTATTTGAAATAAACAAAACATGGTTAGATCTCATTTCTTGCATGATTTCAATATTTTCATTTTAACAATTTTTGCTTTAATATGAATAAATTTGTTTTATTTATAATTTGGCATGAACCTGAAATTTTATTTTATTTTAAGAATTACATTTATTATATAATGAGCATTAATAGCTCTTAACACAGCTGTTCCAAATATCCCTATTCCCAGACCGTTTTTTAGCTGTCGGCTGTTATCAGTGTATGATTTGAATTCCTTGCAATTTTATATTTATGCTTTCATTCACATTTCATTTAGTAGTTCCTCACACTGCTGTCACATGTTAATTTAGCAGGACTAGAATCAGTTATATATTAAAAAGAAAACTTGTGACAAACAAACAATTTTTATAACAACAACAATTCTTTTAAAACTAATATCTTCATTTCCCATTTAAGATTTTAACATGGTGATACTTGAAATCGTTATTAAGAGGTAAAAAGAATCTCTAATTTTACTTTCACAAATATTGTTTTCATTCAAGCAAAATGACTTAAATTTGACTTTGCTAAGTAAACAATTCATCATTTTGTTAAAAATAAAAAAATGTATAATTGACTGAAATAAACTTAAGCATGAAGGAAACAATTCTAAATCTTCATATTTTCAATTAACTGCAAATTGTAATTGATTTCTTAACCAGAGTAATATTTATACTTATATGTTTAAATAATAAAAAGAAAATACTTCATTACTTTGAGTTGTCATACTCATAAATTCCAGCTAAATAAGTCAAGAGAGCCACTTGGGAAACAAGATAAATATATAGCATAATGCTTATAATAGCTTTATTTTCATTTTTATAAACAAACATGTATTAATAATATATTTAAATTGATTTTATAATGCCTGTGGTATAGCGACACAATAATTATTAATATTTCTACAATTTTTTTAAATACCGCTTAAACTATATTATATTTTTTGTGTGCATCAACTCACTATATATATATTGCTGACTAATGTTTACAGTTTTTTAACTTGCAATTTTTATAAGCAGACTGCATTTTATTACAAGCTGTAAATACGTAACTAAATAAAAGATATCTTTACATTAGAGATTTTTTTAAATGTGTTTTACAATAAATACATGTGAATGTATACATATCTACATATAAAGTTGTAATTTAAATATATAACTTGTAGAAAGTATTAGTATATTATAATTATATATTAATAAAATCTAATAATATTGTAAATATTTATTTTTTTCAGTTGGTATTTTAAATTTGTTTTAAATTGACCTAAGATTAATTTTAAACCAAGTGGTAAGAAAAAATGAATTTATTTTTTATGGTAGAGTTTTTTTGAAAAGATTAAAATTAATATAAATATTTATTTTTTAATGCCTAAAGTAATTGGATGAATATTCAAGGAAGATTAGGCGATATTGTTTTATGATGCATATTTATACATACACACAGTTCAATACTAAAACTTTTTTTTACTTTTTTTCTTTTTTAAACTACAGCTTGTTTATACGTAAAATAGTTGGATGCATAATAAAGTCTAATTAGGCTATACTGCTTCAATACTCATATAGATAGATAGGTAGGTAGGTAGGTAGGTGGATAAGTTGATGGGTGGGTGGGTAGGTAGTGGGTAAGTGGGTAGATGGGTAGGTAAGTAGGTAGGAGGGTAGGTGAAGGGTAAGTAGGTAGGGGATGGATAGATAGATAGATAGATAGATAGATAGATAGATAGATAGATAGATAGATAGATAGATAGATAGATAGATAGATAGATAGATAGATAGATAGATAGATAGATAGATAGATAGATGGATGGATGGATGGATAGACAGACAGACAGGTAGGTAGGTCGGTAGACAGACACAGACAGACTAGATAGATAGATAGATAGATAGATAGATAGATAGATAGATAGATAGATAGATAGATAGATAGATAGATAGATAGATAGATAGATAGATAGATAGATAGATAGATAGATAGATAGATAGATAGATAGATAGATAGATAGATAGATAGATAGATAGATAGATAGATAGATAGATAGATAGATAGATAGATAGATAGATAGATAGATAGATAGATAGATAGATAGATAGATAGATAGATAGATAGATAGATAGATAAATAGATAGATAGATAGATATGAGAAGATAATATCCATTAAACAGAGAAACACTTTAACATTTGAGGTTACTAAGAAATTATTAATTACTATTAATTGACAATATCTGGGGCAAAGCAAGTTTTTATCATAATAGCTTTTTGTTGGGGTTCTAATGCAAAAGTGGTCCTCTTTTACTTTAAACCCATTGTTTTAAACCCAGAAAGCTATTTATTATAAGTGTGAGAATGTGAAAAAATACTATCTTTTTTAACATTTTGCAAACAATATGTTTAACTTCTCCAGAGTTTTATATGTTAAATTAAATATTTATATGGATTTCATTATTGTCTGGGTTTAGATCCATATAAAAACTTGGGCTTAAAGTAAAAAAGGACCCCTTTTACTTTAAAGACCCCAACAAAAGAGCTATTATAAGAAAAACTTGCTTTGCCTCAGGAATTATCAATTAGTAGCAATTGATAGTTTTTTAGTAACATCAAAAGTTAAAGTTTTTCTATTTAATAGATGTTTATCTCTCCATATCTATATAATAATTTCATATAAATATTTAATTTCATATATATACACATACACAAATACTCATTGCAAAGCCTAATTTAGTCAATATAATAAACCAAACACATCTACCCAAAGTACTCACAAACATCAAATTGAATTTCTCTATTAATGGTTTTCTTGACAAAGAAGAGTTCTCAATTGTAAATAATAAACAAAGCAATATATATATATATATTTTTTCTTTTTTTTCCCCCCCCCCCCCTTCCTCCCTCTCCCCCCCCCCTTCCCCCTCCCTCTTCCCCCCTCTTTTCCTCCCTTTCTTCAACCCCCCCCCTTTATTATTTATTTTTCCACCAACCCCCTTTCCTTTCCCTTCCCACCCCCAAACCATCCTAAAAAAAAACACCCCCCCCCCCAAAACTTAGAAAAAACACAACACCACAAAAAAGAAACACCCTATTTCCTCTCTCACATTTACCCTTCTTTTTTTAATGAACATAAAATAAAAAATTCCACCCCACCCCCCAATATAAAATAAAAAAAAAAACACCACTCCATCATAAAAAATCCACCCTCCCCTCCCAAAAAAAAAATATATATATATATCCACCATTCAAAGTAACATTTCCATTATATTTAGTATGAAAAAAGATTTTCATAAGTTACTAACTTCAGATTCAAAAAGGAGTTTCATTTTTTTTTTTTATTCTTCTCAAAGAACCCAAAGAAAACTACCTTAGCCTGCTAAACAAAACCTTATGATCTTCTAAACGACTAATCAATGTAATATTACCAAATTTAAAAGAGAGTAAAACTAACTAGAAACTACTAAGTAAACGTTTTATAATATTTAAGTATCTTTTGCAAATACAGACATATATATTTGATATATAAATTGATGAAATTTTATTTAGTTTTATTTTAATTTTTAAAAAATGTTTTTTATTCTTTCTTTCAAAAAAAATAATAATAATTCCTGTTTAAAAATATTTAAAGAAAAGTTTGAACTTTTATTAAGATAAAAGATGGAGAGGTCTATTTTTTGAGAATGATATTTAACGGATTAATTTTAAATTGTGCAAAACAAATCTTTAATTAAGATAATATATAATTAAATTCAAAGTTATCTTGCATTAACTATGTGTTATCGAAGGAAAACTAAGAAATGTAATATTTTAATCTGTAAATTTGAATTTATTTTAAAATATAGATTATTTTATTGTGAATATTTCAATTAGTCCCAAAAATAAAATTCGTCATAGTTTTTTTTTTTTTTTGTTGTTGTTATTAATTAAAATTCCATGAGATAAAAACTGTGTATAAATAATTTTGAAAAAAAATAATAAGTTTTTCTCTTTTTTATTTTCTTCAACTTTATATACTGATGTCATCATCATAAAAGTGAAGTTGCAGACAGATGCAACAAGATTAAAACTTTTTTTTAGAATACTTGGAAAGCTTTCTTATGATCAGCTAGTTTATCCCAAATCTTTCCTTGGTAGATAGCCGACCTCTTAAGAATGATCCCAGTAGTGTCTAGTCTATGTACTATATGTGCAACTACAAACATGTCAAGCATTGGTGGTCGAGAGGTCAGCGACAGATGCTTTACAAGCAGCTCTCCCGCGTTAGCGGGTTCGCTTCCCTGCTGATGCTATGACACATGAGAAAACAAAAAAAAAACTACAAACTACCAAATTAGAATTAAAGGAAACGATAATCGTGACAAAATAAGTCTAAAATATGGAAATCTGATTGTGACTCTAATAACCAACCATAGTAAATAAAATCCACTGAATCCTGAATTATAGGTTGCGACTATAAATTTATTCCAATATAAGCTCGAAATGCATATATATGAGTGAAATGAAATAATTCTCCAATCAGAATTAATACTGAAAATCTTCTGTGGGTTGAACTAATTTATTTATAAGAATGCATTTGAATTTATAAACTTTCTTTTCTTTGAGTTTAAATTTAATGAAGTTTTCATACCTAAAGACTCTCTAATACAATCCTTTATTATGTTTTTTATGTATTTTATCTGTATATTTGCTTTAAATTCGTATTTAGAATTTATCTATTAACGATAGTTAATTATATTTCTATTAAAATCTTTATTAAAATTGTTTAGTTTGTAAGATTAAATAAGAGAGACTTGTGGGAATATAGTTCTAAATCAATTTATTTTAAATTAATTGCTATAATAAAAAAATCAATAATGACCCAGAAGTCGCTCATCGTTAGATTTTAATCTTTGTTTTATTTTATAAGTTAAAGAATGGTTCACATTAAGAGATATAAAATTCAAAAGTATTTATTGGGATCAAGTAATAAGAGGGATTAGCTGAATATAATGTTGATTGCTTATTGAAGTTATGTCTGGATATGTGCGTGATATATGATTATACTTAAAATATTATAGAACTTGTTAGTTAAAAACTGTTAATAAGAAATCATTTTGGTATTGCATATGGCTTATACATGTAGAAATCGTTTAATGATTTGGGACGCATTTAATAATCTTACTGCGCATTATTAATTTAATTATATATTGCCTACGAAAAGTCTTAATTGCACATGCATGTTCTTATGTTTATTAAAATTTTGTGTGATTAATATATATGTGTTGAAATTATAATGTGAATTTAATATGCTTGTTAAAGTTTGCTAGTGCATGGCTCTATAGCATTTTCCTTAAGTGATGATGATTGCCAGCATGATAATTAAATGCGATTAGGATTGTTAAGATAAGAAACTCCCATAGTAATTATTATAAGTTTGTTGGAATACACTCATGATGAATTTGACCATGGTAATATTGATATTTGAAGTACTTACATGCACATCCAAGATCTAGTTTTAATAAGTATAACCACCATCGTTAAGTTCAATTAAATAAATTATTATAAAAATCTGAGACAGTATGTAAAAGAGATATATTGCTGTATTTTTATGACTTATAAATAGGATATTGAATTGATAATACTACAAACATAAATTATAGAATAATCGTAATATGGAATTAATAATAATATGACTGATAGCACAATATTAAATTGATAATATATATATTTTTAATCCATTGAGTCTGGAATTTGCTCTCTACTTGTTACAAAATTCATATTAGTCAATGCTTATTTCAAAGAGTCTAATAATTTTCTGTGATCTAGTGAACATAATGAATATTGATAATGTTTGCTGAATCTGTAGGGTTTGTGATTATATAGTTTTACTTAAATTTCCTATTGGGATCAGTGCATAAATATCTAGTAAAAATTGATTCTGTTGGGTAATAGAATAACATCATTCATTAACATAAATAGGAAATTCTAGATAGACTGTGGCACCCTCTAGTGATTAATGTTGTCCATATCTTCAGGTCTCTTTCAATCATTACAATATATATATATATATAGTAAAAACCAGTCATATGTCACATGACCTATATAGCTTGTATTACCAATATGTAATATATAAAGAGCATGCTAATAGCTCTAAACAAGCTTATTTATTTTATTTTCATGATAAATGCTACAAGAGAAAATACCTGGAGCCTTTATCTATGATGATCCCCATCCCCAGACTGTTTTCAGACTATGGTTCTCATCAGTGAGGAGCTAGGACATTAGATTCAAAATATTAACTCAAGCCAAGCATTTATCCAATTCTTAAATATTAAGAAAAAGATCCAAATCTTCAGACACCTAGATGTCTTCAAACTCAGCTCTTTAACCAAAGAAACTATATGAGCCTAAACTAAATTCAGTGATCCCATATATTAGTTGGCTTAGCAATTTAATGTAGCCAAAGTCCTAATAGCATAATTATAATAATTTGAATCTAATGTCCTAGCTCCTCACTGATGAGAGCCATAGCTCAAAACTGGTCTGGGGATGGGGACCATCATAGATAAAGGCTTCAGGTATTTTTTCTTGTAGCATTTTATCATGAAAAATAAAATAAATAAGCTTGTTTAGAGCTATTAGCATGCTCTTTATATATTACATATTGGTAATACAAGCTATATAGGTCATGTGACATATGACTGATTTTTGTTAATATTATAAATTTTGCTATTAGGGTTTTGGCTATATTAAATTGGTAAGCCAACTAATATATGGGATCACTGAATTTAATTCAGGCTCATATAGTTTCTTTTGTTAAAGAGCTGAGTTTGAAGACATGTAAGTGTCTGAAGATTTGGATCTTTTTCTTAATATTTAAAAATTAGATAAATGCTTGGCTTGAGTTAATATTCTGAATTTAATGTCCTAGCTCCTCACTGATGAGAGCCATAGCTCGAAATCTGGGGATGGGGACTATCATAGTTAAAGTCTTCATGTATTTTCTCTTGTAGCATTTATCATGAAAAATAAAATAAATAAGCTTGTTTAGAGCTATTAGCATGCTCTTTATATTATATATATAATCTTTTGTTCACTTACCCATGATAAGAATGGCATATAAAATGTAAATTATAGTTCCAAAATTTTAAATTTCAAATTAAGATAATAGTAAAACTTGGGTATAACAGTAATAAAGGATTTAATATATAAAGTTTAAAAAGTGAATTCTATAGAGATTTAATAATTATTGTTATTTATAATCATTTATAATATAACCTACTATATAGCCTTAATACAATAGATGCCAATATAAATAAACATTGTTATGTATAGATTTTATTTTATATTTATTTTATGGCAGTGTTTCTTCAAAAGTTAAACATATATAAAATTGAAATCAATGAAAGAAGGAACAATTATTGATTACAAGATAAGAATTTGTTTTAAAATTATTGTAATTGTAATACTGGTAAACAAAAATATTTATTCTTAAATTTTGTCTTTAAATTCAATTAATGTTATCATTTATTAAAAATATAGTCAGAATTAAAACTTGGTCTTAAAGAAATGATTTAAATTAATTTTGTTCATAAAATTTTTTATTATTATTGATTTCAATTATTTTCAAATAGAAACAGAAAAATCTTTTTAAGTTAAAAATTATACAAGTTGGTTTGGGAGGTTGACCAATGAGAGTCAAGGAAATAGTTTGCTGATGTCAATTACCCTGGGGTTTTTAAGAAAAAACACAACAGACGATCTAAAAAAAAGTGAGATTCAAGAAACTTAAAAAATCAGATAGCTATATTAATATTTTTCTCAGTAAAATATTATAAAAGTTAAAATATTCAAAGTTTAACAAGTCAAAAATCATATTTAAAAGCAGTCTAAATATATAAAGATTTTAAAAGAAATTATTAATACTATGGAGTGAGTAAATTAATTTTTATTGCAGCAGAAGTACTAATCCTGATCATCTTCTTATAGTCAAGATAATACCACAAAGAAGTTACAAAAATCCAAGTTATTTTAATTTTGCCTATGATAACCATGAAAAAGGAAACACAACTGCAGTGCTTCAAACAGAAACTTAACTGCATCCACATAAGAAATCATTCATTTATCTTTGTTAAATGAAGTGTTTTTATTAATCATAGATTAAATGTGAAAAATAGATTAAAAATTCCTAGAAATAAATTTTTAAAGCTGAAATAAATATTTTATAGAATGTTAAAGATAATTAATTAGTCGCAAGTGATGAATGCAAGAAAAGCTAATCTTCATTTGAATTAAACAGTGGAGATATAAGAAGTAGCTTACAAAATTTTGAAGAAAATGTTTTGTCTTTACTTAATAAAAAAAACAGATAAAAGTTTAATCAATATTTCTTATGTTTGAATAGAAAGTAAACTTTTATTATTGTATGATAAGAAAGGAACAGTAAAATTGGAATAATCTAAAAGTCTATTCAACTTATTAATAGTAAATGACAATCACAGAGATAATACACTATAATGCATAAAGTTAAATGAAATCATTGAGATATATTTAATAGTAGAAGAGTAATAAATCACAGGAAAGGAGATGAAATATATGAGGAAACCTAGTGATGAATTAGTTAAAATGTATTTAAAAGTTTTGCAATGTAGAAAAATGTGCATGTAACTGTAAAACTTGAAAGGAAGGATGCATACGATTTAAATCTGGTTCAGTTTGTGTATGCTTGTTTGTTTAATGTGTTGTTTAACTATACATGTATTCTAAAAGACAGAAGATGGGAGAAGCACCCAAACTTGTGAAGAATAGAGAATATCTGCAGGTTAACCATGGTAAAATGAAAATCAAAGTTTGTAATGAGTTTTTAAAAAAAAAACAAAGAGAAAAGAATTTTAATGTTAAATTTATTATTTAAATTTTTGTTTGATGTGAAATATAAATGCAAGGGATTCTAGTTATTAATGATTGAAAGAATTTTTATATGCAATTAAGTATATAAGACTAAAAAATATTAACTTTTATAATTTATTATTGTTAGGAAAAAAAGTATGCTTAAAGATATGAAAAGTGAGCACATATGAGTTATGATGTGAATATCTGTGTTGAGTATAGTAGTACTTTAACTATATATTTCTTAAAATGTGTACTTTAAGAAATTAAGTATAATAGGGTTATCTGAAAGGAATCATAAACTTATTATAAGATGTAATGTATTTATAAGAGCAAGAAAGAGTGAATGTTAATGCAAGACAATATCATGATCTCATTTGTTAGAACAAAAAATATCTTATTGATAATAATAATAAAAGTATATTATTTGTTTTGTGACATGATTGCAAATATAGATAGAAAAGTATTTTATGGGAAGACGATATTATAATATAGGTATAGAATTGATAGAATATTAGATGTTAAATAGAAGGTGAGTTAAAATTCCAGAATATGATATATAAAATATCATCCTGAAGAACTGATGAATAGTTAAGCAGATGTAATCATTGTGATACCCAGATAATTATTAGAATTAGATGGGAAGATTTTCATCAAAGAAATGAGTGTGGTACATACTATAAGTGCTTAGTGAAAAAGCTAAGAAAAAATTGTGGTAAGTTAATTAAGAAAATGGTTACCTACCAAAATATGACCCCTCATAAATAAAAGAAATCTCCATCCCTCTATTAGGATAGTATTTAATAAAATCAGTTGCTCATCTTTATCAAGTTTCATAATAAATAATAATATAATATGAATCGATGGTAGACTCAATATTTTAAAGGATCCTATAGCTTTTCTTCCTAAGTCTGGACAGATCATGTTTTATATAGTTCAATAAAACTTGAATAAATGATCATATGAATAAGATAACTGAGATCTAAAATTAACAGAGAACACAAGTAAGAAAGAGAATGAATGAATAAATGAATTGCATTATATGAAAAAAAAAAAGAATTCTAACTTTATTATTCATTTTAAATACATCAGAAATATTGATTATATATATATATATATATTTACCACATCAGTAATATAATAACTTTGTTAATAAAATGGAAGTGTATATTTTAAACCAAATTTTAGATATAAAATATAATTTAACTATTAAAAGATTATCAGTATCTTGGGATGGATTATCAGATAATATGGGAAATGATTGTCAAGATCCCAGATAACTCATGAATGATGCAAATATATCAGATTAGTATGAAAGTATACATAATAAAATAATAATTTATAATTTCAAACGAACTAAAAGACAAACTAAGGTAAGAATTAATTGTATATAATAATCATGAAATTTATTTGTAAAGAATGTAAATAATTTATTATCAATGTATAAACAGTTTTCATGCTTATTTTTTTATTGTTAATGAAGTATTTAATCTAATTTTCATGTGTTTGTTGTTTATTAGTATTATTGTAAATACGTGACCATTTTGATTTAAACTTTGTAGTATTAATTTCATTCTGTCTGAGAGTCATTTCCATCACAAGATCATATCCATACATTATCCACATTGAATTATACATATCATATTTTGATTACATGCCTTATTTCAGGAGTTGTGTTTAATATTTTATAATTAATACACTAACTCTCAATTATTTTTAAATGATATCTATATTAAAAAGGAAGTTTATGGTACTTCATATTGTTATAGGATATAAAAAAAAATATTGAAGAGCCATGTTAAAAATACTATTAACTATTACCAAATTGAGAGACTATAATACAAATTAGTATTATGTTTGAGAGTCACATTTTAATTTTGTAATTTAAGTTGAAATATATATCATAATGTAAAAGTATTACATAGTTTCAGAGTACAAGTTACTAACCAAATATATTTTAAGATTTGTAATTTTGAAGGAGTTAACTACAATGGGTGAATGCTAACTAACTAAGAGACGTATTTCATTGAATTAGACTTGGTAGATAATAATGGTGTGATGAAGCTTTGATTATAATCAAATAAGTATTCTAAAGTAATTATTGTTAATATAAGTATGAGAATAAATTTTAGGAAAAGTAGATTAAATTATTTAATGAGAGATAATGAGTAGATAATGAGTGCTAATTTCCATGTCTTATTATTATAGTTAGATTGTTTCCAATAGGATGTTAAACAAAGTTTGGAATAGTAAGTATGTCTTTATTAAATGATTGGATCCAAGTAAAATCTCTGTTGCAATTCAATTATTTAATTATCAATCTAATTGGTATATTGGATTTTAAAATAGAATACTTATGATACCTGACATAGCCATAGGATAGTTTAAGTTAATGTAAGTTGGTTAATGTTTTATTTTAGGATTCTTAAATTGTAGAAAAGTAGTTATTTTATTATTTAAATGAAATATTATGTTAATCATTGCTTGTTGTTGTAGTTTTTCTAATTATTATAATACATTGTAGTATGAGAATTTTCACAATAGCATTGCTATTGTGGAGTGTATTTTATATACTTCTCAATGTTAAAAACACTCTATTGTAATCATCCTTAAAGTCTATTTTATGTTTAGATGTTTAGCAAGCTTCAAGCCCTAGAAAAATTCTTATAGTTTATTGTCATGATACTGTAGTGTTTAGTATTGAGCTAGTATAATAGAGGATAGAAAAGAGAAGGTAGGATAGAAGTGCAATGAAAAAATTGGAAGGGAAAGTTACAATATATATACACATATTCAATGCCCAGATCGAATTTAGTCAATATAATACATCACATACAACTACTCGAAATACAATATCAAATTAAAAATTCACTACCAATACTTTTTTTTATCAAAGCAGAATTCTCAAATATAAATAATAATCAAAACAATATACATAGAGAGAAACATTTTTATGTCTTTCCATCATTCAAACTAACATTTTCATTATCTTGATTATAAAAAAAGATTTTTATAATTTATATTCTTCAGATTTAAAAAAAGAGTTTCTTCAATTCTTTTTTTCTTCTTCCTATTCTTCTCAAAGAACCCAAAGAATACTACATTAGCCTGCTAAACAAAATTGTATGATCTTAATTTTTTTAAATTAATATATAATGTAGAATTAAGATATTTATTTACTTTTATGAATTATAGCTCACATTTAAACTTACATTAATTTGGCCTATATATGATTTTCAGCAATGAATAATTTTACAAACTTCAAAAATGGTATTCTCTCTCATTTTTTAAAAAAATTATTTAGTTTCATCGTTCTATCATACTTTACTTATTATTAGATATATTATGATTTTACTATATAAAGTCTTATAAGTAGACAATTTAAAAGGCAATGAAATAAAATTTTCATTTTTAACTAACTATTTTAAATGATTTGCTACTAAAAATGCAATATTGACTTTTTTTTATGCATCTGTTGAAGTTATATTTTTCACAAGGACTTAAAAATGAAATATTAAATGCTCCATAAAACTAATATACCATAAAAAACAATAAAACTAAAAAATATATAAGATTTAGCATAAAATAAAAATTAACAATGTAAATATTTTTAAATGTATTTATAAATTGAACATTTAGATATGTTAGTATAAAAATTAAATCATTTTTAATATTCTAAACATATTATATACTAAATAGTGAAAAAAAATTAATATAAATATATATATACCATATACTTTTAATAAATTTTCCTTTTGAAAATGGTATTCCTTTAGTCTTCCAAGACAAGATCTTGTCTATTCTTTTTTACACCTGTTTTAATAATAATGTTTATGAAAATAAAAAAATAAAACATGATAATTAATCAAATTGACTCAACATTCACATATATTTGAGACCAATTTCTTTTCATCATCATCATCAACCATTATCAATCCACTGCATGATGAAGGTCTCTCCAAGTTTAATCCATCTTCTCTGATCTTTAGCTTCTCTTCTCCACAACACCCCTGCACATTTTCTTATTTCATCCATCCATCTCACATGTGGCCTCTTTCTGGGTCTTTTACAATCTCTTGGAATCCAGTTTAAAATTTCAATTGTCCATCTATTATCATCTCTTCTAGCAATATGTCCAGCCCAACTCCATTTCAATCTTTTAATTTTTTCAATAAGGTTAGTTACACCTGTTTGTTGTCTTACCCATATATTGCGTTTTCGATCTCTTCTTGTTACTCCCAACATACATCTCTCCATTACAAACTAATATTTAGAAATATATTGAATATTGTAGTGTTAAGTATAACCTATACTTAAAAGTAGTTTTGCATTAAAATAATCAATTATTATATAATATAAAAATGTAGTAATTAAAATTTTATGTCTCTACTTGTCTATTAATTTATTCTAATAATCCTATATACTAATAATAGCATTTATGCCTTTTTTTATATATAAAAATGATTTTTTTTAAATATATTTTTGAAAAATTCTTATAACTAAAAACTTGAGTCACACCACTATGTTAGATATCTTATTAAAAACCACAAAAAAATTATCTACAAGCTGAAGTAACACAGGTATGTCTGTTGTACACTAATTTTAAATTGACTATTTTGTGCTGATAAAATGCTATTGTCTCATAAATATAATTTTTATTAAGTAAAATAATCACCTTATCTCAATAACCCTTGCTAATATACTCATTATAAACTTTTTTTTAAATAAACTATAATTTTATATCTTGTCAATTTTTTATTTCTAAAACAAAAACATTTTAAATTTTTTTCAAAAATAGGCTATAATTTTATATCTAATTTATTTCTTATTTCTGATACATATGCTTCTTACGATTCTTTTTTAAGAAAATAATAATAAGCTGATAACTATCAAATCTAAAAATAGGTTTTAAATCCTTATATTTGACATAATGATTATATAACAAAATATTAATTTCTAAATTGCATATTTCTAGTAAATATAAACTTTTAAATAAACAAAATACAACTTCCAAAATATGTTTTATAGAAATATCAAAACTACACCTTTGTACTTTAATAATCATTCACATATCTAGCAAACAATTTTAAATGTTCACATTTATTATTAAAAATCATTTTTTCCAAATAATTAATATAAACAGAATAAATCAAATAAAAAATAATATAAGCTATTATCAATCTTTGTCAATTTTGTAAAACTTATCATTAGAAAAAAAAATGTACAGAATATTTCAATAATAAAAATACCATAAGTTTTTCAAAAGATAAAGGTTTATTACAAAACAATACAGAAATATGTACATCAATATTTTTAATTTTATATACAATTAATACTTTTTTTTTCAGTATCAAGACTAGTTATATTATATTTAAGATTATTAATTTTATCAAAATTGTAAAAAAAAATATAAAAGATGAATAAATTTAAAATGCAAGCTAAGATATTAAAATTAGGATTAGACATTTTAAGACTAATTAAAAGCTTATGATGCAAGTAATATTAATAAAAAGAGAGCTGGTCATTTAGTATTACAAAAAAGGTATTTTTAGTAATAAAATGAATAAAGAAATGATAAACCAAAGTCCTAGTAACAATATTAAAAGAAATTTAATGGGCATAAAAATCAGTCAACACTTAGACAATCCCAATATAGATAACAATCAAGAATTTCAAACCATTGTCAAGGCAACCTCCTTTTAGCAATAGAGATGGAATCTCATCTCCATTAATGGTCTCAAATATTTATAAAGACACTAAAGATTGCATCTTGACTACAGAGATTGAAATTATTGATTGGAAGAAGTTTAAATAAACCTTCTTAAACAGGAAAATATAACCTGTTTTGAATGCAGACTAATAAATAGTCAACTATAACATTACAAATTGCAATTATAATTTTTAAATTGCACCCAAGGTATTTCTTAAATAATAAATGTAATAAGCTAAATGGGTTTATAAGTAACTATTAGAAACCAGTCAAGACTTAGATAAACCCAATATAGATAATAATTAAGAATTTCAAACTGTTGTCAAGGCAACCTCCTATTAGCAATAGAGGTGGAATCCCACCTTGAATAGAACTAATAAATTTAAGAAACAGGATAATTAGATATAAAATATTTATAATACTGAAAATATATAAATCTGTAAATACATTAAGTAGTACTGATGTACTTATTTTCATATTGTCATATAATGAATCGTTATTTTTTGAAAAAATTAAGGTTATAAAGAATTTGATTTATTAAAAGATTTTGTGTATTTTGATTATAATGTAAAGTTTTATAAAATTAAAAAAGATTACATAATATTATTTTTCATTTGATCTTGTTTCTTTATATTAATTATTTGGACAAAATAATTATTATTTAAAATTGTTTATAGTAGAAAATGATAAATGAAAAGAATTGTTGAATAAATTAAATAGTTTGAATTCTTTTATAAAATATATTTTGGAAAGATTTTATTCAATTATAAATTTTTGGATTAGCAAAAGATTTAATCTGACATTATTCTATTATTCATAAAAAAAAAGCAGTTCTAATCTTTCACCTGATATGTTTTAAGTCAACAGGACTGATTTATGTAAATTTGACTAATGTTTTTTTCCATGATTATATTATTAAAATGAATAAAATCTTATTTTCTACTTTAAATCTTCAATTTTTACATTTTTGTTTTAGATGTGATTTCAGCAAACAAAATTAGCCTAAAAATAAAATATTGATCTTGCAAAAAAATAACAACAATTAATAAACAAAAGTAAACTAATGTAAATTAGCAAAAACAAAAGGGGTTATTTTAGTCTGCACCCGTTAAAAATGTTTTGGAATGAATAAATAAAGTTTCTTCTAAAATTTAATTTTTTTATAGGTATAACTTCAAATAATAAAAGCTTTCTTTAAAAAACTAAAATTAAAAAAAAAAAATATTGAGCTAACAACTTTGATAGCCCTTTTTTAACCTCTGATATTACCTGTTTCTTTGATTAATTTTCTCTATAAGTTACAGAAAATCAATAAAATTGAAATGTAAGAGTCACTATATTTACAAATTAACATTTCATAAAGTTATAAAAGATAAACATTTTATATAAACATTATTTTATTTTCACAGTATAAATAAGGACAATAGAGTACAAGTTTATTAGCATTCTTTCAACTCTGCTCAATATTATTATTTTTTAGTTGAAAATACTTTAACTGTGAATTTCTTTTAACTTCAGTAACTCCTGCCATCTATCAAACATAGTTATAACTAATAATTAAAACTCCTCATTTTTAATTAAAATTTTTAACACTATGAATTGAAAATGGATTCCAATTATTAATAGCAGACATTGTAGTTAACTGGATTACATATAACCTGCAGAGTAATCAAGCAAAAGATTAAGGAGTTTTGTTATATATATAAAAAATTAAGTAGCTCTATGAATATAGCATTGTTTTTAGAAAAAAATTAATGATTATAATTACAATAAGTTATTTAGATAAACTGATTATGAATACTTTGTTTAACAAAAATTATAGTATAAAGAATATGTTAAAAGATGTTAATAAAAAACAATAGAACATTGGATAAGAAGAGCTTTTATTCAGTATATACATGTAGGCAATGACTGAGCAGCATGTGAAAGCAGACTTAGCCATTGTCTACACATAGACTAGGAAAAATATTTCAATATTATTTGTTTTTGTAAGAAATTATAGATAAGTTAAAGTAGTTTGGGTTTAATTGAATGATTTAAAATTTGTAAAAGTAAAATAAATAAAAAGTCTCAATTTTTTATAACATGTTAATAATTAAATTATAGACTGTAATAATTTAACTATATTAAAGGTGACTTTTATGAAAAGAATGAGAAACATTTAAAATAATATCCAATGAGATTAATTAGTTTAAAATTCTTTTAATTTTAAACAAACTTCAAATATTAGTTTGAATTGTGGAAAGTTATTATAATACATATATGTATTGTATTGAGTTATTGTTTAGAATTGAGTAATCTGCCTTGGCATCGAAACCATTGGTATTGAATTTTGAATTTGAAAATTAACAGTATTTTAATTTTGAATAGATATCTTTGTTTAAATATATTTCTATATTTACAACCACTGCAGCTTCACCTATTGATATAGAAAGTAGGTTGAAGTAAAGAAGGGTTCCCCTTGGGTTCCCCTCTTTTCTTCCAATGCATAAGCTTGTGGTTAAGACCTGTAGAGGTCCCTACCTTCGCATTTTCAACCACACATGCTTTAGGTTTATTGCCGTAATAAATATTAATAACCATGTAAATAAATCATGGCTACTATAGATTGGGAATATAGAATAAATAACATTCTTTATGAAAGAAACTAACTTCAAATACACATAGTATAATAATAATTCACAAGTTAAAATTATTAACGTCATTTTTAAAAACTTGCAAAGGATTCCTTTATATCTACTATCATTTTGTTAAAAGAATAATAAATTAATTATTGATAATGAAAGGAATGAAATTTTATATTATTAACAATTAATTAAGCCATTTCAGATTTTAAATAATGAGAATTATAATTTTTTTGTTTTTAAAATATTAAAATAATATCGTTTGAAGGCTCAGTCCATTAAAAACTACTGTTTTTAAAGTAATTATAGAGAAATAAATTTTAATAGATTAAAAATAATAAAAAGTAGATAAAGTATATTTATTCTCTTGCTATTATATTTGATATTATTATATAAACTGTTGTTGATTAATATTTACATTGTTATCCAATATTGTGCGTGATTTATTAAAGCTCTAAGGTCTGTCTAACTTGAGTGGTGATTGTAGTAACTGGACTGCTTCTGAAACAAGTTTTGCTTTTTGTAACAAATACCTCATATAAATATCAATTAATTAGTTTATATATATGATAAGTTTGTATTAATATGATCATTAGTGGATACCATAAAAAATGAGAAAAAGATTAAGAAGAAATAAAAACAATAAAGATTATTTTTCAATGACCATATAAAAGTAAATTAAACATAACATCTTCTTATATATCATATTGTAATTTTTATTATATTCTTTTTATCAAATAAAAGCAATTAATATTTTGCTCTTTAGACTATTTTTGAGATAACCGTTACAACATAATTTTCAATAAAAGTCCAACTGTTTTTTAAAAACCTTTTTATATTCATTTGCTTTACTTGCTTAATGCTGAAGATATTGCCTTATAATTGTGGATTTATTGTCATTATATCCAACAAGCTGAAGAATATGACATTAAGCTTTTGATTTACCATAATATTTTTAAGGGCATCCCATATCTATTTGTTATACAATAAATATAAGAGTCTTTACCACTCATCAGCAAAGTGAAATTTAGGAAGACCATAACTCTTATTAGAGCAAATATGAATAAAAACTAATCATTATCACTGTTACCTACATTCCTGCAATAATATTTAGTAAGAAAGTCTTTTTAGATTATTTTCTGCCTATTCTTGATAAATGATCAATCTCAAACACGATGATAACTTTCAGGAAAAAAATATATTGGAAAATTTTATTTAAAATATCAATAAAACTTCTTAAGAATTAATAATCAAAACTTAATTGATTTATATTTTTATATTGCTAAGTGTAATTGTCAGTTACATATACGATAAAGTCAACCAGAACTATAAAAAAACTGTTTTGTTTTTATTTAAAATATTTAAAAAATTCTTAAAATTAAACCAAGAACTTTATCAATTAAGTCATAATAAACCAAAAAAGAATTTCTATGCAAAGAAAAGCTATACTGATGATAAAAGATTTGAGTTTTATATACCAGGTAGAGCCACCAAAACCGTGCTAAAGATAATAATCAATAATTTGAAAGAAAAAAAATCAAGCAATTTCCATTATTTATTATAATTTTTGAAACAAACAATTTGTTTTCAGAACTAATCATTTTTGATATGTTTAACAATCCCTGTTTGAAACAAATACTAATATTTACATGAGCAGACATCATATTTGCACAAAATGTTAAGATGTTACTCCAGGAAAAAAACTCATTCCATCAAATGTAATTATAAAATTTAATTCATAGTTTTATAATAAAAAAATTAAAAAAATGCATATGACTTATTGCTTGGAAGTTCATAAAAAGTTTGAGTGACAGAATCGATCCAATGTACTCTCAATCCCAAGTCGGACGCTACACCAACGGCAACCAAACCACACAGGGAATCCCTTTATAAAAAAAAATACAAGTTAATCAAACAATTTTCACTATTTATTATACCATTCGAATGAAATAATTTGTTTTCAAAACTAATAATTTTTGATATTAATTCAAATTGACGATTTCTATTTGAAACAAACACTTATTACTAATATTTAAATGAGTTTTTATTTTTTAAAAATTTCACAATCGTACTCTGTGTGTATGACTTGTAAATAAAAATCTTTGTTACACTGAATGTAAAATTTAATTCATAGCTTTATGATCCTAAAATATAAACTATAAAAACAATTTACTAAAAAATAATTGATAAAAAAAATAATACAAAATAATGAAGCTGTAATTTATTAATAATTTTAATGCCATTTATTACTGATAATAATGTTTGAATCTTGTTGTTTGAAAAAAATGGAAAAAAATGTGCAGGATTCATCAAGATTGGTGCAATACTTGTTGAGTTATTAATTAATAGACAAATGTTTAGGTTTTTATATATATATAATAGGTTTACATTCATAATCTAGTTTATATATATATAATACATAATTGATCTTTAGATAACATAGGTGATATATGAGCTATTGACATTTCTTTTTCTTTTGATATAGCAAAAACTTTTTAATTTTTAATATATCAATCATTAAAAATGCAATTATTTCTAATTAGTATATGTAATTGTTCATTCAATTTTACCTGTTTTATATGTAAAAGATATTAATAAACATAATAAATGACATTTAAAAATATTGATACGCATGAATTCAGTACTCATACAACTATGTCACCTTTCCCATCAGAAATTATGGTAATATATTATAATTAACGTATTTTGTTGTTACAATCAGTATATTATCACTCATTTAACTATTCACATTACTCGTTTAACTATTCACATTAAGCTGAGATCCTATCCTTTTATTAATAGTTAATGTCTTTTTATCAAATATACTACTTGACAAACTAGGCCGGCTATGGGTTATATATTAGCTGCCTGAAAAATCTAAGATTTAATTAGAACATACCATGCTCGTAAACATGATTATATTTGCATAACAATATGAGATTCTTACTATCGTTTTTTTTTTTTTTTGCATAAATATTATTCATTTATACGTAATTATTAATTAAGTTTATGTATTTATTCCTTGAATGAAATATGCTACGGCACTGTAACTGATAGCCCAAGTGGATATAAGCTGATTTACGAACGATTATAATACATTTCTAGCACAAATATCTACAAGCTACTGATAGGCGGTAATCATTTCTTATGCTGATAAAAGTTTCCTGACATCAAATAAAGATATTTTTTAAAATGGTTTTAATGAAAAGAGAAACCATTCAAATGCTGTTTAGCTATATTAAAATCCTCTGTTTCAAGTTTAAAAAATAACAGAAATATACATTTAATAACTGAAACACAGGCTTATATACTAATATACATTTGTAAATATGTATGTGAAAAATAATTTTTTTTTTTTTTTAATTTTATGTTACTGCGTTTGTACTAAACTGGAATTAACTTTATAAAATATAATGTTTCTATATTAAAATAAATTTTAAAAGATTATTTCCAGTTTAAATTTTATTACATAATAATTATATGTATATATTTTATGCGCATCAGGTGTTGTAAATAGGACTGCAGGTTCAGTTCACAGATGGCAGATAGTATTATGTTTCTCGGGTATAAAAGTTAAGTGTGAATAACCAATATATGTGCTTGGTCAATCACCTTTGCTGCCTTGGTAGGATCAGATGTTTGATCATCAAAATATTTTTGTCTTCTGTTTTTTTTTATTATAGTCTCCATTTACTTAAGCCAGTGTAGGGTTCAGTTGATATGAGTTTTAAACAATGTCATCTCTCTAAACTCGTTGTGGTAGTAGGATTATGTACTTGTCCAGAAACATTTCTTTTTTGTGTGCATAGTAATTCTGATTCATTTGTATTTTTTTAGCTGAAGTTCTTATGAATTTAAAAATAAATGACAGCAAAAACTAATAGATTGGAAATCCTTGAGATCTTTGCTTCAATAATGGATGAGGTTAAAAAAAAATTGAAACAAGAATTTCAGCTTAGCAATAATTGTATTATTGAACAGCTTTCTGTAAGAATCTCTCTATTTAACTAAAAAGTGGTAAGGACCTAGGAAAAAGAATCTAAATTTAGCCTCACTTATACAATCTGGCTAAGTTAACATGCCTAGTGGATTACTTATGAAAACAATAATTATATTTATAGATGGAATGTATGAACTTTATTTTTATTAAAGTCTTTAGGATGTGGATGGAGAACAGTATTGCTAGTTAAAGGATTATTAAAAGATATGATTTGTACAGTTTCTCTTAGTGAAAAGTATCCTCTATAGAATGTAAATCCAATAGAACGCTGCACAATTATTTAGAAAGAAAGATCAACTAGTGAAGTGAGTTTTTATGATGTTGGCTTGTTACAGTTTTTAATTTAATATTTTCTATTATTATAATTTCTCAATATTTTAAAGAAAGGTTAATGATATTAAACTTTGTTATGCAAAGTGGTAACTGTGCTTATTTTATTCATGCATGACTACAATTTTAGATTCAGAAAATTTTAAGAAAGCTTTTACTCTTCCTGGATATCATTCCTTATTAACGGACCATATTTAAGTGACTTCTTTGTTAGTACAAACAATAGGCTTTAGTGAAAAATTATTGAAAATAATGCTATTGGTATTATAAGTTTAAATGTTCTACTATTATTAAATATATGCAAGTCACATAGATTGACTATCACAAACATTTTGTTTATGCACAAAAATCAATATAAAAATATGGATGCATTCATACTCAAAAAAATAGCATTTAATAGATTACATTATAGTTACAAGTCAGAACACAAAAAGATAAAATTACACAGGCGCTTGTAAAAGCAAATTGTTTTATAGATTATATCCTATTCTAGTGTTATTTTTTAAAAAAAATTGATTTTCATTCTTTAGATAAATCTACTTTTCATGCTAAATTTCAATAACTATTAAATACTAATGTTACTACTATGGACTTTTAGGGTTGCCATTTACTGCAGGTAAAGTTCTCTTGAGAAGTAAGAGAAATAAAGACTGATTCTCTGACAATGATCATATTATTAGTGGTGGAATTAAAAAGAATTGCAAAGAATTTTCCATTTGAAATAATAATATAAGTTAAATGTGGAGCTTCATAATCAATATAGATGGTTAATGGCAGAAATCGATAACTGAAAAACAGCTTTAAATAATTGATGGATTAAAACTATGATAGAAATATAGATATGCTAATCATGATCATTTTAAATCTTTTTGTGCTATATTGAAAGTAAAACATGAATTTGGAAAACACTATTATATTCCTAGTAAATCCAGTAATGGAACTCTCTTATATGATGAAAATGATATTTTAAATAGTTGAAAAGATTTTAAATAATGATAGAAGATGATAACTTTTAGTGATATATTCAGAAAAGTGAACTTAAAAGTGATCTTAATAATTTTAGATTGTAGGTTCAGATTAGATATCTGGAAAAGTGTAAAATTTGATGATAATATAATAGCTTCAAAAATATTGAAATTTTTTTAGTTATATATATTGACTCATGATGTTGTGCTATTCAGTTTTCAAAATGCTTTTATTGCTCCAATTTTTTTAAATATGGGGGGGGGGGGTGAAGTAGTAAAATTGCAGTAATTATGAAATATTGTTATTCACTAGGTTTTTGTTATCATGTATACATAATAAAAATGTCAGGAACTATGAAATGGTTTATATATTGCTTTTATTACTTTGTCCAAACATTTGGCTCAATTAATTGAAGATTTCTGGCACTTTAGTTGTTCACCAAAAATTATATTATAAAGCTTTTACATGATGAATTGATTATTAATAAAGAAATATTATTAGTAAAGACACAAAATTATGCATGTAAAATAAAAATATTTATTAAACAATGATATGAATTAATCTCAACTATGTTTTCAATTTTTATTATAATAGTTTTTGGAAGTGTTTATAAACATTTTAATGAATCAGGAACCAAGATGTCATATAGCTTAGTGATGTAATTTTTTAATTTTAATTAATTAAAAACAAAATTGATACTGTAACCGCCCCCTCATAGGCTTCCGTGCCGAAAGCCCATTAAAGTCACTCCTATGAATCTGCTGTGTTCTTGCGTCTGGGGGGTTACATAATGTTCGGTGAAGATAATTTCAAACACATATATACGTACGCTTTTATTTATTTATATGTAAATTCGGATCGAATCCAAGTAGTAGGCACCAGGAGAACTTTACAAGAGTCCGCCACGTATGTGCATAAGCTCACTCAACTACATCACAAAACATGCCCGTGCATCACTCCAGTCGGAAGCAGGAAACAAACACAGCCAATATCACCTTTCAAATTATATCGCATATGTGACCTTTCAATCGCAATCAATCAGACTTATCATATTAGGGCCTGCCCTATATCCCACAGAACAAATCAATCAATGCTTAATATTAATCTAAGAAAGGTATGATAATATAACATAAGTTTAATCAAATCCCAACACCAAAAATATCAAATGCATTCATTCATAACAAAAAACACATTGGATCACTCCAACACTCATTCCCTATCATATAAATGTGAGTTGAAATTCCAATCAATCAATAACAAAATGCTAATTAAATAAATGGTTTATTTGAATCTATTTAATAACAATTTTGTGCCGGTATATGACTGGCAAGCCGAGATAAATTAACTATAGAATTAAATGAGACTTCGCACATATATTAAAGGATGTTTATTTGTAGACAAACTTATTCTGGTTAAGTTCCTTAATCATTCATTTATGGTCACGAGTAATTTTATCATTTAGCTAAATGTTTTTCACTAGTTATTGTTTTTAAAGTTTATCTACTCTGGTGCATAAGTGAGTATGATTAATTTAAAGATAGCTACCTGTGGAACGTAGACAGCCAGTAAGAAGGATCCTGAGCGATGATTTCTTCTTTAACTAAGCATTCTGGCAATTTGCGAGGTCTCAAAAGCGTGTGTGGTCCTTAGGTGAAGTTTCTCCGGTGTTACGAGCATCCTAGGGGCAATCAGCTGAACGGAGCGCGGAGGTCCGGCGGTCAAGCCATGAGTTTTAGGTTCAGCAATGCATCTCCGTTATACTATTATACGAAAGTTAGATCTTATTTTTACTGGTAAAAGAAAACTTTCTTTACCAAATCAGCAACTTAATTATTCCAAGCACATCGGTGATTCTGCCAATTCTTTTTTTCTTTCACAATTTTTACCTTGTAATTTCTCTCTTCTCCCCCCTCACACCTTGAATTTTTTTCATCCAATCTCCCCATTGCACCTGTGAGTCCCTTCATCCAATAGGCCCATCAAGTATTAACCTTTTAACCGCTAATTATATTATTGGTTGTATGAGGTAAAAATCAAATCTTTTAATTGGCCAACTCACAAACTGAAGACAAAGCCTATTGTTAAAACATATTCGCCTATAATATTAAATTCAACTCAGATACATTTATAAAAAGTATATTACTAATTTTTCAGGTTATGAAGAGAACGAAAGTTCTTTCAAAAATAAATTGCTATTTATTTATTCTAAAATAGTATATTACTAATTTTTCAGGTTATGAAGAGAATGAAAGTTCTTTCAAAAATAAATTGCTATTTATTTATTCTAAAATATTCAATTTTGGCAACATAAAAGCTATAATATAAACAAAAAGGTCGACTTTTACGTTATAGAAAAGTAAATATTTCTTTTAAATATTTCTTTAATATTTTTACTAAAATCTTCAATATTTTTCGAAAATAATTTTGTTTTTTTAGTTTTTTTTTTAAAAAACTAGTTTAATTCCTGAAATTATATTTTTTTAATACTTAAAATTGCATTCAAAATGAAAATCTCAGCGTTTTTCTTTATTTTCTTTGATCAGGCGGTTTCTTTGTTCTTTCCAGCCTATCAGAATGTCTTTTTCGGCTGAGAGCTCACTAACAACCAATTACAAACGATGTTCTTTCTTTGTTTAGGTTTAAATGCGTTTTTTTTTATTTTTTACTTGTAAAATAAATCGGAAGAGGGCACCATCTTACAGAACTTTTAAAAACCTATTCAAAACCTATCAAACGAATTTTTTAGCATAAGAACTGGCAGAGTTAGAGTGACGTCAGATGTCTACGAGGAGCCTCGTAGGAGGCGGGAAAAGGGTTAACTCAATTCAGCGATTTCTGGGATCATTTGCACCACTTTGGAATTTAACTCAATTTGGCCATTTTTCAGGCATTGTTTAGCTGGAGACACAAGTCTGGGTTGTACAATAGCAGTGTACACTTTTTCTCACTTCTGTTTCTAAATTCGGCTTATTTTATCTAGACCTTACCGACATATATCCGGCTTATTGTTTCATTTTTACTAATTTTACATTTACTAATTACCCCCCCCCCATTGAAAATAATTTTAGATCGCTTGGAATTTCAGAATATGTTGCAACTTAATCAATTCATTTTCTCTTTATGTTCAAACATGATTTAAATGACTTAATAAAATGTCAACCTGTGTTCAATCATTCATCTTTCTTTTTTAAAAAAAAACAAAAAAAAAAACAAACTTACAACTAATGATTACATATTTATTCTCAAAAACAACAAAATAACAAGAAAAACTCTTTTACTCTTATTTCAATAAATTTGACAGGTACTCTTATATAGCTGCGATCGTTTTCTAGAAACGGGTGTTTCTCGTTCATTATTAAAGCAAAACCTTTTTTTTAAAGTTTCGTACCTGTCATTCATTTCGTCAATTGCATATATATTTAAACTAACATCATATGCCTGGATTCAAATCCCATGTAATGCTATTCCGTTACATATCTCCCCGCCCGGTGTAGAGTAAAATCCGAGGTTGTGGATTTTAGCTCTGAGAAGGAGCCAAGTTATTCGGCCCTCTTCAGTGCCCTTGCATTGAAAGTCCCCTTAATCACCTTTCCTCGTGCCAGTACAAAGGCATTATTCCCATATGCCCTGATGATCTCGTATGGGCCATCGTAGAGGTCAAAGAATTTCTTAAATATGTTCTGTTCTGGCCGGCTGACCGGATTTGATCTTACCATAACTCTGTCTCCCACAGTGAATATGTTTTGGATTGGCCTATCAGTCTGCCTTCGCTTTTCCCCCATATGTTCTAATCTTCGTAATGCTACCTGGTTATCATGTTTTCGGTCCACTCTCCCGGTCCGGATCGCAGGTCTATCATTGTAAGGATACGGTATCGGTCGTCCGTAATGAAGTCGACTTGGTTCAAACCCAGTGGACTCATTTTTTGAGGTATTGATCATATCAACGATCCGGGGAATTTCCCAAACCCATTTCCGATGATCTCCCGCAGTGTACACATGGAATAGCCGCTCCAACTCACGCATCACCCGCTCGCATGGGTTGCTTTGCGGATTCCGGATAGACATCATATGATGTTTGACCTCAATTCAGTTCACCCATTGCCTCCACGTCCTTGACACAAAGGGCTTACCATGATCTGATAAAATGCACTTAGGTTTCCCGATGATGGGGAACTGTTTGGTTTCCAACAGTTTGATGGTCTGGTTCGCATTTGCCCGGGCCATAGGGTACGCCGTGACCATTTTGGAGCACAAATCATAAGTAACCAGTAAATATCTCTTCCCCCCAAACATTGGCAACGGGCTGTAGTAATCAATAGCCAAAGTGTGGTTTGGCTCCTGGACGATAATCGGTACCTGCGATCCTTCATTTGATCGGTTTAATGGTTTTGTCCCCGCACAGACCTCACACTTCTGGAGTCTTCTGGCAATGTCTTGGGACATCCCTGGCCAATAAAACCAATTACTAAGGTACCCCTCAGTCTTGCTGGTTCTGTAATGGCCACATTCCTGATGTGTCTTATCCACCAGTTGATCCCACATTTCCTTCGGTATTATGATACAGGTTTGTTTCCCATTCCCGGTTTTCCTTTGGACTATCTCTTCCAGAATAATGCATCGGTCCCGATACTTCCATAACTGACCCCCAGTCTCTTCCTTTTTTTGACCTGCTCCCACATTTCGCTTCCTTTCATGTATGTATCGGATTATTTGTTGACACTCTTCGTCCCCTTCCTGGACCCTGCGAATGTTGTTCGCACTAAACTCACCCTCTTTGCTTTGCCGGATAGTAGCGGCAATGTACACGAATTCCTCAGCCTCAACATTTGGCTGTTGTCCCACAGGGTAACGGCTCAGCGCGTCCACAACCACGTTATCCTTCCCTTTGCAATATTCCACTTCGTACTGGAACTCCTGCAGGGCTAGGCTCCACCTCTCTAATCTATTGTTTGTCAAAAAACTTTTATTAAGGAATTCAAGGCTCCGATGGTCGGTGATTACTTTCACTTTGGATCCGACCAGGTATTGTCTGAATTTTTGAAGGCCCATACTATGGTGAGGGTTTCCCATTCTGTGACCGTGTATCTCTGTTCGGGGTCCTTGAGTAGTCGGCTGATGAAGGCCAACACCCTTTGTTTACCCTCCAGTCCCCTTTGGTACAAAGTTGCTCCTAGTCCGATGTTGCTACTGTTGGTCTGTACCCAAAAGGTCTGGTCGAAGTCTGGGTATGCTAACATGGTCTGTTTTAAAAATCCTTCCTTCACCCTCTGGAAGCTCCGTTCTCTTTTCTCATCCCATACCCACACTTGCTCCTTTCTTAATAATTGTAGTAGGGGTTCCATATTGTGGGAGAAGTTTTCATAAAATTTGTTGTAGAACGTGCACATTCCGAGGAATGCTTTAACATCTTTTCTCTTTTTCAGAACTGGGAATTCTTGGATGGCCTGAATCTTCTCAGGGTTAGGCCGTATCCCATCCTGGCTTATGATGTGTCCCAAGAACTTAACTTCCTGGGTCACAAAGTGGCTTTTCTTTAGGTTTATTTTTATTGCCTTCTGTTCGCATTCATGGAGCAACATTTCTAAGTGCTGACAATGCTCCTCTAAATCTCCAGATGCTATAATGATATCATCTACGTACATGGTGACAAATTTCTTGACTTCATCTGATAGGGTTTGGTCCATGCACTGCACTAAGCCTGCACCACTATTCCTTAACCCGAAAGGCACGCGGTTGAACTGGTACGCCCGTCCGTTATATTTGAATGCAGTGTATTTCCGATCATCTGGATGGAGGCTCATTTGCCAGTAACTATTTGTCAAATCCACAGTGGAAAAAATTCTCTTGTTCTGAAATCTAGTCATCAGTTCACTCATGATGGGCGGAGCATTTGTATCCGGAATTGTCACCTTGTTCAGCTGCCTAGCATCGAGGCACAATCGTATCGATCCGTCACCCTTTTTTACAGCTAAGATGGGGTTGTTGTATGGTGAAGTACACTTTGAAATAACCCCCCACTCTACCATCTGCTCCAGCTGAGTTTCGATCTCCTTCCGGTATTGGAAAGGTATTGGATACGCCCTCATTTGATATGGGTTGCTGGTGTTCAACCGGATTCGGTGTTTGTACCCATTAGAGCTACAATTAGACAAGATATTGAAATCTTTGAAAGAAAAAATTTACTGCAGACTAGTGAGTAGTATGATTTGTATATGATTATATTTTCAGTTCATAGATTGGTTTGTATAGTCATTGCAAAACACTTTATCTTTTTTTTTAGAAATGTAAAAAGCATAGTAATTTGTGAGTGGATATTGCTGATTATATATATATATATATATATATATATATATATATATATATATATTAATGGTATGTAATAAGTGATAATAGAAAATTATCATCATCACACTGACTAGTCATAATCAATGAATTAATATTGACAAATATGAAAGGAATAAATTTAAAACAATCATCTGGGTGCATATATTTAAGTGCAAAGATATCATAAAAATAATGCTGGGACTTTGAAGCAAGCTGATTATTATCAATGCTTTGGCCATAAGGCACCTTGAGTTTACAGGCCAACTATAAATTAATTTTTAATCTGCATTTAAAAATAAAGTGCAATGAATGAACTTTAAAAGTGATGTGGATGTTTGTACAATCCAGAGAAGTATCAAAATGTCCTAACAAAAACATTATATCCCACGTACATATAAATTAACCATTATTTCTCAAGAATTAGCTCAAAATCAGAGGACTATGGGGACTGTGACTGTAAACAAGAGAAAATATAAATATGTACGTTTAAACTAACTTAATTTAAATAGTTTTATTAAGATAAGCTACAAATTCTTTAAATCCCAATGCTAGAATGAAATCAAGTCACACACACACTGAAATTTATACAATTTAGATAGTTGGAGGAATAAATAGACTAACTTATTATTATTAAGAATTATTAAACAAAGTTAACTACTAAATAATAATTAAGAATTTTTTTTAAAAATGATAATATAACTCCAAATCTATTATTTTTCTATATAACAAATATAATTTCATAAAAACAATATTATTTCCTGTTTTTTTTATTAATTAAATTAATTAGCCTTTATTTTAAACAGAATTACTTCTCTTTTCAATGATT
This sequence comes from Epiperipatus broadwayi, assembly GCA_028023455.1. Taxonomy (NCBI): domain Eukaryota; kingdom Metazoa; phylum Onychophora; class Udeonychophora; order Euonychophora; family Peripatidae; genus Epiperipatus; species Epiperipatus broadwayi. The sequence continues at coordinate 11,372,521 of JAQFVV010006199.1, forward strand.
AAAATTGAAAAACAACATTTCATAGAAAAAGGTAAAAAATTTAAGACTAACTAAAACCTTCCTCCACTTTTTTAAAAAAATTAAAAAATCCCATAATTTTTTACATTTTGGAGGGAAGTATTTAAAACAAACAATTAAAAATACTATTCATCATAGTTAATTACTTTCAATATTATATAAAAAAATGTTTCCACACAAATAAATTAAAATTATTCATTATTATCAAATATTACTTATATTAAAAGTTATTTCTAAATAAAAATGTAAACACTACAATATCTTATATTACCAGAATTTTGTTGTTTTGAGTTATTCTTAGTAGTTATAACTTGCAATTTTTTTCTGTTAATTTTTCATGTCTCAAATGTTCAGATTAAAATTAAAATAATAATTCCCAAGTTAAGTTAACACAAGCTGAATTTATCCATTATTGGCATCAAAAGTTTTTCATTATCTTCTTTTGTAACTAATATTATTTTCTAAATTAACAAAATATTTGGGATAGACTAACACAATTTGAGTTTATTCATTTTCAGTGCACTAATTTGTAGATCATGTTAACACAGGCTGAGACAGGCATGTTTTGAATAAATCTCAAGGGGTTTTGCAAATTTCTCCTAAAAGTATTTTTTTTCTACATCTTAATTTTAAGTGAACAGGGTAAATGGTTAACTTTGGTGATTCTTAGCTTTTAGCTAAAACTTAGCAAATTATTTTTTTAAATCCATTTCAAAAACCATATTTTCAAACTAGTATTGAGATTAGTTTTACTTTAGACTAAAAACTTTACTTCTCACTAATTTCTTCAAAGCTAGACTGCTACTCCTCTTATATCCAAAGCTGAATCAAAAATGCATTACTTACTTGACTAGATACTAAATGCTTTAACATACCTCTATTTTATTTGGAATAATTTTGTATTCATCCAATATATATATATATATATATATATATATATATATATATATATATATATATATATATATATATATATATATATTGGCATGCATATATATATATATATATATATATATATGCACAATGATTATCAATCCATTGCAGGATAAAGGTCTCTCTAAATTTATTCCATCTTTTCCACATTGCCCAGCACACTTTCTTATTTCATCCATCCATCTCACAGTAAACTTTTTCTAGAACTTTTACAGTCAATTGGATTCCAGTTTAAGATTTCAACTGTCTAAATATTATCACCTCTTCTAGCAATATATCCAACCCAACTTGACTTCAGTTTTTTAATGCTTTCAATGATGTCAGTAATACCTTTGTTCTCTCATCCATGTATATTATTTTCAATTGCTTCTTGTTATTCCTGACATAAATCTCTCCATAATTTGTTCAATGGTATACATTCTCTATGTTCATCTCAATGGAAGTCTCAAACCCATTAGTAAGAACTGGTAAAACACATTTATTAAAAACCTTTCATTTCAAACATAAAGGTATATTGTCTTTTAATATTAAATTATTTATACTAAAAGCACTCTAGCCAAATCTATTGATATGATTAATTTAATCTATTATGTTATTATCTACTTGTTTACTTTTTCTAAAGCTCAAATCTCAAATCCATAAATAAGAACTGATAAAACAATTTATTAAAAACCCAGCTTTTCAAATATAAAGGCATATTATCTTTTAATATTAAATTGTTTCTACTAAAAGCACTCTATCCAAGTTTACTTTCATGATTAATTTCATCTATTATGCTTTTATCTATCTTAATAGTGTGATTATAATGTTTATAGTTGTTTACTTCTTTTAAATTATCATTAACAATCTTTATTTTCTTTTCAAAAAAATCCATAGAACATTATTTTAGTATTTTTAGCATTTATCTTGGGTCCTATTTCTTTACTTTTGATTGATAACTTTTGAAATATTTTCTAAAGCTATGGAGTATGATTTTTAAAAACAATCTACTTTATCTGCAAAATCTAGATGACTTAAATAATTTTTGTTCACTTTTAGCTCTTGGTTTTCTATTTAAATCCACAAAATACAATATGCTTATAAGGAGGCATCCTGTCATATGTTAATCTTTCTGGAATCATTATGCATTTTAATTATTGCTGCTGGATGGATGCTTATAAAATCAAGTGCATTATCATAATCTACAATGATAAAGGATAATGATAATTCCTATTCATTGGATCTGTCTATAAATTTTCACAATATTTGAATATAATCCACTGGCATAATACTACATTTAAATCCAGCTTATTCTTTTAGTTGATTAAAATCCAAAGTTTGCTATAGATGAGTTATAATTATCCTGGTAAAAATTATATATAGAACTGATCAGTTTGCAATTTCTAATATCTTTTTTATCATCTTTTTAAAATATTAATATTAGTACTGCAGTCTTCTAACCATTCAATACATTTTTATTATTTAAATATTGAGTATGTAACTTTGGTAAAAATACTCTATTTATTTACTTGCTTCTATTAAGATATTGATTATAATTTCATTATTATTTGGAATTTTTTAATTCTTTATAGATTTAATTGCATATATCACTCTTCATTTAATATCCCAGACAATTCAGAAGATGTAGTAGTTGTGATACTTTTTCTTGTATTTTATTGCTATATAATTTTTCATAGAACTCTTCCATATTTTATGATACTAGTTATGACTTTTTGTCTTATTGCAGAAATAATTTTCCTGCCACTTCTAACCTTAATTCACATTTATATTTTATTAATTCTTTCTTTACCATTTTATAAAATTCTAAATATTCAATCCGTAGTGCATCATTTTTTTATATTTTTTTATTTTATTTTATAAATTGTCTTGTCTTAGTAGAAATTTTACTGCTCAGTCACTGCTTTTTTGTACCATCTGTCTTTTTTGCAGTTTTTAATAGTGCATAAGTTATCTAGCCATTAATTTTATTTAAATCTGTACTGTCTTCAAAATCTATTAATAGTTTAAAATGATTTGCAAGTGCTAATTTGAATTCATTAAAATGTTTCTGAATGGTTAAAAATACTTTTTTTTAAAATAATTTTTGTCTCTACATTTGTATTAACATTTCACTAGTCATTGATAATTCCCTGCATTGAATTTATTAAGAACATTACAATCTTGAAATACATATTTTCTGTTAGTCAAAATATAATCCAGTTCTGCTATGTATTCATTTGGTTGCTTCCATGTCTATTTCCATTTAACATTTTATTAAAGAAAGAATTCATAATATTAAGTTTTTCTTTTTCTGTATACCTTAATCAAATTTATCTATAACAATTTCATCTTTAATTTATTTACCAAATCTAGCATTAACATCTCCCATGATAATTTCGAAATGTTTAGTCTGATATAGATATATGAGTTGATAAGAGATCTAGAAATAAAGAATCAGCTCTCTTTTTTATATTATTGATAATTTAGACCAGAATGAAAGCTCAAATTTACTTTTTATTCATGGAGTTTGCCTTGAAAACAGATTGAAGATTTCTGGTCTTGATAAGCATGGATTATCATATGATTTACATCCTTATAAAAATTTTATACTTCTTCATCTTGATGAGAATTTATTTGGGCATAAACATAATTATCTGCATTTAGTATCTTTCATTAAGTTTAACAACTAATTGTGTCACATTATCTATGCCCCATTAATCTCCACAATGTTGTTCTTCCACTTTTTATTTATAATGAATTCTACAACACTTGTGCTTATAATATTTGTGTCTTTTTATTACAGTATATGTCAACTTTTTAAATCAACTGTCTTTTGATTATTTCTTCTAACTTTATAAAATCCAATTGATTCCCATTTAATATTAGATCGTTCTTCCAATTCTTGCAATCTTCCTTCACTTAAAAGTGATATACAGATATAAATACATAAATAAAAGGTCATCGTCAAATAGTAGCCCGAGTTCACAATCAGTAGATTTTTAATACCTTCTACCCTTAGCTGCCTACTACTGCCTTGGCTGGTAACTAAAGCTACTAAACTCAACATGCTGGCTGATGCATGTTTGTGATCAATGACATTAATGTAAGTAGTTGATCTTAGCAATTTGCTAAAAAAAAAATCAAAGGGGTTTCCTTTAACTTGATATTAAACTTTTTTTCAGCAGCTATATATATATATAAGTGTGTGTAATAAAATACTTTTGTCTGTTATTTTAAATCTTGTATAAGTATTTTATTACATGTATATATATTAAAAATAATAAATTTAACGGGAATAAAGTATTATAAACAATCTTTAAATCTGCAGAAGTACTTTCGGTTAATTTCTTAAAAATAACCGAAAGTACTTCTGCGGATTTAAGGATTGTTTATAATAGTTTATTACCGTTAAATTTATTATTTTTATTATAATTACAATTTTGTTTTAATTAACTGACATTTTATTTATATTATATATATATATGTGTGTGTAATAAAATACTCTTATACAAAATAAAAAAAATTTCGGCAACTAATTTGTGGTACTTTTATCAAAATTCTTTTGCATACTTTGAATGGGTAATGTGTCACATCTTGATTTTTCTTCTATTGTTATGCTTCTAGCAAACCATTTAGGTATTTAAAATATTCTCCTCTCTACGATCAAGGAATACAGAACTATAATCCTTGTTTAGTTTTGATGTTGGTCCAATGTTGTAAATATATTTGCCGAGGATTTATCAAATAATTATAATGGCAAGGGGACTTTAGGAATCTAATAAACTGCTTGTGTTTTTTTATTAGCTACAACTTTATTTTTACAATTATTAATAATTATATTTAAATTGCATAGTGTCCTAAATACACTATGTATCTTTTGAATAATATTGCCAGAAAATTTAATTATAATTAAAATAAAGTGTTCAATCCAACGTAAAATATGTCACAGTTTTAAATAGCATATATAGTGAAAGTGTATAAAAATATTAAAAAGCATGTGAAAAAAAAAGATTAGTTTTAGAGTATCATGTAATTTAATAATTTTAAAGATAATTTTTAAACTAATATTTACTGTATGATGGATTACATTATGTTATATTAAGTGATCGAGTATCATATATATATATATATATTGTTAATTCTAATATTCTCTGGTTAAATGATGAATTCATAGTATTATTTCCAGGGGCATCTCTGTAGTAAAAATATAATAGCTAAAAAGCTGATGATTCAGTACAATAACAAGTACTTTCGTCAAAGCTTCTTCTTTTTCAAATCATAAGAATGTAGGTGAAATTTAAAATTATTATTTATTTTTTTTGTCAGCTGATAGAATTTGAGAATGCGAAAAATATAAAAGAAAAAAATAATTTTAAATCTCATCACATACATTCTTATGATTTGAGAAAGAAGATGCTGTGAGTAAAGTACTTGTTATTGTACTAAAATGTCTGCGATTTAGCTATTATATTTTTACCAAACAGAAGCTCCCAGACATAATACTTTATATTATGATCCCAGAAGTAATACTCTATATATAAATATTAGAAGGCATTTGAACTCAGACTTTCAAACTCCCTCTATTCACTTCATCTTATACAACTGATACACAAGACCACATACATGCAAAAAAGATAAATGATTCTCAATATAGTATTTTATGCTGATCCAGCACTCATCAGTTGGTCCAGATCATCATCTTTCATCCATATATAAAATTGGTGCTCAGTTTATATTAAGATAGCACATCTTCAAATTTTAATGAACAGATTTTAATCTTCTCTATTCTCCAACTTTTTAGCCATCTATCTCATTGAAAATCTGATGATGGAATGTTCAAATACCCTTGTTTGCCAGTTTTTTTATTGTCATACTGGATTTGAATATGCCATCATCAGATTTTCATTAATTCAGATGGCTGAAGAGTTGGAGAGTTAAGAAGATTAAAGCCTGTCTGTTAAAGTTTGAAGAGTTGCTATTTTAATATAAACTGAGCATTGATTATATATATATATATATGTGTGTGTGTGTGTGTGTGATCCCTCATAGATAGCACCTTAATACATCTATCTAAATAAACAGAAGAGGGATAAGCAGAATACAGGCTGAATATGTAATATTTAAATACAAGTATATTGTCTATACTGAATTTACTCAGATTGAATTATGTCCATTCCTCTTCTGGGTATTTAAATGGACCTATTAAGATCCTATACATGAGGAGTTAGGGTGACTTGATGTCAACATGGGTATAACCATAATATTGGCATCAACAAATAAAAATAAAGCATTGCAAATGATAACTATGCAATAAACCAAAAAGAATCATGCTTTGCAATCTCCAGAAAATGGTCTTTATGAAAGAAAACTTTGAATAAATTTTGCATAAATTACTGCTAAACTTCAATTAAAATCTTAATATAAACCAACACTCCCAAGATAAGCTATGAATATAGAGACTTAAGTTCTCTGAAAGCGCTCAGCCATATAATTCTTTTCTAATAATACTAAGCTTCACTTTTTTGCATAAAACGCAATTTGAAACCATAATTGATATATTTTTTATATCATCTGAAATTAAAATATATTTAAGTTGTAAAACACAGTAAAAATAATATATATATATATAAGGAATTATTAGCATCTATCAATAAATATATATATATATAAGGAATTATTAGCATCTATCAATAAATAATCCAGTGCAAATATAGCTTTATTGATAGATATTGGTAATTACTTGTATATTTTCTCTGATAGTATAATGCATACAGGATATTTCTATTTATTCAGAAATTTACGTATAAAATAAAATATTTAACTTTTATTAATAAGTATTGATTGTACAGTATTATAAAAATTAATGTTAATTTTAACACATCTCATATATATATATATATATATATATTATAATGGTCGGGGAAAATGGACACTTTCCCTATCTACCATATAAGTTGCCACTAGGCTATTTGAATCTAGAAAATTTATAATGTAGGCAGATACACTTTGGGGAAGATCCTACTTTTATAAACTGTTAACCTTAGACACTAGCTCAAGGAGTAGCTGAGATTTAACATCTAAATTCCTAAATGTATTTCAATATTAAAATTAAAATTAAAATAAGCCACTGCCAGTAATAACATACAAAACATTTATTGTTGCACATATATAAATTTAAATTTGAGGAATAAATTAATCTTATTTTAATTTGTTATTATTATTTTATATTTCAGTTAAAATCTGCACAGATGAACAGTTTATATAATTTTGTTTTAGAATGTTGAACCTAGATAAGCTACATAGATTACACAATTAAAACTTTTCAAAACATCCAACCTCAGGTTAAAAGTTCGTAGCTAAACCAATGCTTGCTTTCTGATATACAGACACAACCAATGCAATATGAAGATGTTAGCATAAAACAATGCTGACAGGAATGTGTGTCTGCAGCATGATATTATTTTTAAAAAATGATCCTCATCCAGTACAGGAATGTACAGCTGTCTGGTGAAGAAATCATGTATATAAATCATTAAAGAAAAATGCTTTGTATGGAGGGAGATTGGCCTTTGCCGACTTATAGTCCCTATCCATAGAATAAAAGGAAATCAATGTTGCAGGAAATACTCTGCATCCATTGCAATGAGATGACTACACTTTTGGGTCACGCATTCACTTGGGCATATTGCTCTGTATGCTAACACGTTTCACATACATTGATATAAAAACCCATATATCCCTCTACCAGCATCGACTCAACTATGAAACAAATAGTCTAAAATTAACCCCCTTAAAACAAACATAAACTTTAACAAATATATGCAGCCATCTACACACAACTTAAACTGCATATATTTTAATAATTTAGTTAATAAATACAAAAAAAAATTAAAAAAATGGAAATAATTGATTTAAAAAATGATTAACTGATCTAGCATTCTATTCTTGGTCAGATAAAAGTTCTTTTAAAAGTTATGTTTAGCTGATGCATTAAAAGCTTGTTTAAGAAATCAATCTATAAGTTCATATTGAAAAAAATTTATACATCTCAGAGTAAGTCTTTATGAATCTCCTGATTGTGGCAGGTTTATGGAAGTCTATCCTAAGTCTCACATTCTGTGTAGATTCTTCTCTTTATAGATGAAACCACTGCTTGCCAATACTTGGGTCAGGAACTGTCATTGGGAGGCCTCAGTTGGAGCATGCAAAGGATAATTTTATTGCAAGACCCCTACATCACGGAATCTACAATACAGCTGCAAGATTAATAGTCAGATTAAAACAACAATCAATTATTTTTCTTTTTATAGTATTAGGCCTCCCTTATCATAAATCCTATGGATCGATCGAACATGATGTCACTGATCCTAAGGTCTGGATGTTTTCTTTTTTTTGGTTTGTGTGTGGCTTGGTGCTTGCATTTGTCAATCTTTAATTTTTTTATATCTTTTATTTGACCTTACAATCATCTAAGTGCCCCAAGGGCTAGTTTGCTTTACATTCAATTATATTTCAATCATTTTCATTCATTAATTGACATTTGTTTCTATTTTCTTTTATATTACTTAAACCAAAAATATTAATCTATCTTTAGATCTTTGTTTTTTTCTACAAAAAAGTACTTTTAAATACTTTTTTTTTTAAAGTTTTCCATCTGTGCGATAATATATATATGTTAAACATAACTTTTAATTTTTTTTTAGTTTTTAATAAATCAATTTTATTTAAGATTTATTTTCCCCTTTATTTTAATTTTAAAATAATGTAATGGCATATGTATACCCTTACAATATATATATATATTCAATGTTATTTTTATTTCAATACATCTTTCACCTCAGTCATAATACAATTATCCATAAGCTCAGAAGTCAGACCAACTTTTCTCACTCACTCTGGATGCATTTTTAAAGACACAGTTCACTTTTATTCTCAAGTGAATAAAACATACACAGATCATATTGGAATTTTAACTTCATATAAACTTTTTTTTAAACATACTTTTAACTTATATTTATATATATATATATATATATATATATATATATATATATATAAATATATATATATATATATATATATATATAATTCTATTTCTTCACAGTTTTCATAATCATATAACCAAAGACATAGGAAAAAGATAAATGATCTTTAAGATGGGCATTTTGTGCTGAACCAGCACTTATCAGTTAATCCACATCACAATTTCTTACAGTATTTTCATCATCTGTTTAGGACATTATAGCTAGTAATTTACGACAATTTGATTTCAAGTGTCAAACTTTCTGAATCCCAATTTTGCCCCAAACTACTTCATACAATTATATTAATGATTATTACTGATCATGCATTAAACTATAAATTGCTAGCCTAAGTGTACTTTTCAATTTTTACTTAATTAGTAATATGTGTATAGGGTTATAGAGGTATATACATAATAGAGTTTCATAACAGGATGGAAATTTTTCAACAGATTTGGATTTTTCTTTAAAGTAGGCAGTTGATAGCAATCTAACCGACCATCTAAGTCCGGTTGGTAATTAAGTAACTAGATGCTTTGAGTTAGAAAATAAAACAAGAATGAAAAATCTTCAAACCTTAAGCATCTGATAATTAGTAAGCCTAATGAGTACTGCCTAAGGTTTTATTGTTTCTTTTATTAGGGACAATGTGAAAGACCTTTGCCCTAAAATAAGCTATTTAATAGTTGTTTTATCTATTTTTATCTTTCATATATATATATATGATATGTTTTTAATATTGCACTTTGATTAATTAAGTTTCCGTAGTTCTATAGTTATATAATATAGAACATTCTTAAATATACATTTTAATGATAGCTCAAATGGCAATATAATAGATTAAACATATTACAGATTTACGGATCTTAATGTATTAATACTATAAATATGTTAAGTATAGAATAAAAAATAATTTCAAACTAATAATAAAATTACTTATATTTTAAAAATGTTTTTCAACACTCATTTTTCATGATATTTACATTTATAAAGTTTCCTAATCATACTGAATAATCTTTACAATTTTTTTTTATTCAAGATCACTGACAATAATAATAATTTTTTATTTTCAAAATGTACTATTTAATAAAAAATAAAAAAATCAATATGTTTTGAAAAAAGAAAATATTTTTATTGTTCAAAAATAATAAATTGCTAACCAACTCAAGGACATATCTATTTTTAAACCAACTGGCCTTTTATTAGATATTTATGGAGTTTGATCTAAAATAAATATTATATATAAAAATGAAAAAGTGTTATTTTAAGATCCCATGGATAAATAAGGCCCTGCCATTTTAGCTAAAGATGAAATAATATTATTATATATTGTCAAATATAAATAAAACATTTTAAATAGTCCACTTCAGAGCACAAATTTCTACAACAGTTCTTCAAAGAAAAACGATGAAAAAAGGATTACCAGGTTTTTGTCCTTTTTTTTTTTTACTTTTTATCTAAAAATGGCTAGATACTCATTTACAAACCAATTTTGGATGACTAGGTGGAATGGCTAGTTACATAAAAAAAATTCTAAATCTCATTAAAACTTGAAAAGAGTGTCAAATATAATTTAGTCTAGATTCAAATCTAAAATCATGAACATGCAAGCAGATATCTTACATTATGTCACAAATTACTTTTAAAACAGGAACTAATATGTTCAGCACGTAACATGCTCTCCCAAGTCAACAGACTATATGATTTTAATTATTGTTACTTATAAAAAAATATTTACTGAATACATGACAGTTTTGTGAATACTTTACATAAATACAACCAATATTTATTTATTTTCATATAAATATTTTTTATTTGAGCGCCCACATATATTTTTAACTCCTACATTTATGAAATGTAAAACACAATTTAAATCAATATTTCTTTTAGCTTATGATGTAAAAGAAATCGATGACTTATTTTTTCAAAAAAAAAATACATTTTTAACTTTTTTAGGTTTTATGTTCTTATTTTAGATAAAAATATTAAAAAAAATTCTTAGTGAAGCGAAAAACGCTTTGCCATTGTGCCAAGCAATACTTTAATCAATACCTAAAATTGTCTGAACTTCGATTAAATCTGCTGGCCAACCGTTTATTTAAAATGGTTAAAATCATTGTAACAATCTTTAACTAATATTCCATCTTGCAAAAAAAAAGTGACGATTTTTTTTTTTTTAAGAATCGAGTTAAATTTTAACATCGTAATATTGTCTAAAATCAAATAAATAATTTGATTTTATTAAATCAAAAGAAAAAATGAATGTTTTAAAAAATAATAAATTTCTCTGAAAAATAATATTAACGACCATATATATGTACGTGTGTATGTTAGTACTTTTAAATACTGGGAAATTAAGTGTTAATAGCAGAGATGATAATAAAACACACACACGCACACAATCAAGCAATGCAATAATTTACAAATTTCTAATAAATATAATAATGCGTTACTTTGCTTTTCAAAGTTAGATTTTAGAAAAAAAATTATAACATACTTTTTTTTAAAGATGGCGTATCTTTATACTTAAGAAAGATTTAGATCAATTAGTTAGTAGCAAAAAAAGAAGAAAATGTTGGAGGCTATAGAGATTCAAATTTGTATAATGCAAAAATTGGAAAAATAATGTTATAAATACATAAGCAATTAACAGAGTAAATATAAAAAAAGAAAATTAACAAATAAAGAAGTAACTGATTGATACAATTATGCAGAAGAATTACAAAGAACATAGTAGACAGAGAGGGGAACAATAGAATATGTAAAAAAAATATAAAAAAACATAATATCAGAAAAAATTGGAGTTTTTGGAGATTTTTAAAAATGGAGAAAGGAAAAGCTTGCACCTAGTAGGTTAAAATAATGTATGAAACATGTGTCTGAAAAGATAACTAGAAGTAATACAAATATATAAATAATTTTTGAACAGACCATTTCCTAAAAGTGTCTTCCTAACCATTCTCAGACTAACAATTGAAGTAAAAAGTATTACTCATTAAGCTTATCTATTTCAAGGCAGTTCTTCTTTTTGGTTTTACTCTCTAGATAAAAAAATCTAATTATCCATCTACTGATATAATATGCTATAGGCCAACTATCTGAAAAAAAAAATATAAGGCCTGATTTGAACGTGGCAAATTTTTTCGAGCTTTATTTAGTTGAGATTTAAATCCTGGTTCATAGACATGATAGGAATACAAATAATTAGTGTACTGAGACAATATTGAAATGACAATTATGTATTTACAAAATGTGCATGTATGTTTAAAGCATATTACTTGTTAGGAAAAAAATTATAATAGATTTTGAGACTAAATATAATGCTTATGATTAAAGATGAACCTTGTCTTCTGTTACTGGTTGACCTTACTTTACATTAAAACTTTACATGGTGTTGTTATATCTTATAGATGATTATGTACACCTTTAATTATAAAAATATAACTGCAACATATAATGATTTTAAAGTAATGATTTTTCCATGAAGAAATATTGCACCTAATTTATTTTTATAAAAAATTATTCAATAAATACTCTAAACCAATTTTTTTTAAAATAAGAATAATATGTGTATTACCTTACTTTTTTTTTATGCTAAAGTTTTAATTGTATAAACAATCTTTTTCAGATTTTTTATCATATTAAAAAAGATCATATCATGTGGGTATATTTTCCCTTTGGTTAGATGTTTTTCAAAAGGATATGAGCTCTGAAGAAGTATGTTGTATAGTTAAATTATTAGTATAAAAATAAATTTAAATATAAAGTAGTTTACTATTTACATATATCTTAAATATAATATAACCAATGAGAAAAAGGAAAGTGAAAAAAATAAATCATTTTTATAAATACTGCAACCAAAAGTACAGTATTCTTATAAACTTATTATATGTTAATTAAGCAATAAATGTTTAATAATTAACTATATGTAATTTATTATAATTTTAAAAATAATGGACTGAAAATTTTGAAGATTTCTGGATCAATTATTAGTGGATCATGTCCTGAAACTGAAAAATTAATCACAGATTAAGCATCATTTTCTTTGTTACTAATCTTTTGAGGATGCTACCATTCTTCTCTTTTTACATTCATAAATATCTTGATGTTTGTTTAATTATTTTTATTTAAAAAGTTGTTTTTTTTTTTAAAAAATCTTACAGATATTCTGTAAAAATATTATAACAAATGAGTTAAAATTTTAATTTATAAATAATCATATTTTTTTCAGTTAAAAATCTAAACTAAATAAAGTAATATATATATTAGACAGTGGCCAACTATGGCCATGACAATATTTTAAGCTTCTTAAATTATATTAAATAATTAATAGGGAAATGATAGATTTAAGTTTTTCATATGTTTTTTTAAATAAAATCAAAGATTAATGTTTTTTGTAAATGTTGATATGATAGTTCCAAACATTATTTTTCTAACAATAATGTGAATATTATTTTAATGGATTGTAAAAGAGAGAGAAAAGTACAAGATAATATAAACATTTTTTTTGTTCTCTTTTATGAGTAATTTTAATTACCTACAAGTTTTGATTTTGATTTTGAAAAACAAAATACTGAAAAAAAAATCTCTTCACTAAATTCTGGAAAAGTTTATTGAGCAGTTTTAATTTTAATCTTTTAGAGAGCTAAATAAATAAAGTTTTTTTAAAAAAAATAATATTTTAACATTTTTTGTTAAATTTTTGTTTTAATTGTTTAGATTTTTTTTTTTCTTTATCTCTCTCAAAAACAATAAGAAATGTTTTTTCCAAATCAAAGGTAATTAAAGGATTATTTATTTTTGGTAAAAAAAAATAATAATTAAAGAGGAATTTCAAAACTATGATTGAAATTTTTTAATAAAAAAGGGAGGGAGATAGGGATCCCCAATAAGATTTTGATTTTTTTCTCTTTCAGCACTTATAAAATAAAAGTTTGATTAAAACTATTGGTAAGCTCTATCTAGTGATCATAAAATGCAAGCTTCAAAGCAAGTTATGAAATTTATAACTTGTTTTAATTATATATATATATATGTTTTAAAAAAACACCCACAAAATTTTAATGTTATCAATTAATAATTAAAATATTTCAATATATATGTATGTATATATAATTTTGCTCAGCATAGGATTTAAATGTAACCATATATCTCAAAAACAAAAGCCTGAATATAGTTTCCAAGATCACAATTGATGATGATGATGATGATGATGATAATAATAATAATAATAATAATAATAATAATAATAATAATATTTAATTAATCACTTTTAATAAATTTATAATAACAACTTTAAATAATAATAATAATAATAATAATAATAATAATAATGATAATAATAATAATAATAATAATAATAATAATAATAATAATAATAATAATAATAATAATAATAATAATAATAATAATAATAATAATAATAATAATAATAATAAACAAAAGTAAAATATGTGACTAATGTAGAAAGACTAAATGATAAATAATTAATTGATGTCGATGCAAATAGTGTTTATATTTAAGTATGACAAAACAAAAAAATGTCATGAAGATTGAAAAGAGTTTTAGTTGTTGAAGTTTTTAGTCATACCTTCAATTATTGATAAATATTTTCATCAGCTTAAAGATATTATTCTGGCATGTTTCTCTATTGTATCTTACTATCTGAAACTCTGCATCAATTAACTCATAAGATTATATGCATATCAGCCTTTAGCCTCAAAATAACCAAATATAAAATTAAATGGCTTACCAATTTTCTTATATAGTTTTATCAAATCAGTCTCTAATGTCAGACCTCATTGTAATCTAGGCTTGAAATTCCAAAATTTTTTGGCTTAATTGTATTTAGAATTTAAGGTGCTCTAACTTTTAAACTGAGATAACTCCATCATGCTGTACAGATATTTTTATGATTTGATAAAAAGCTGTTTTATATGTCTTAAGATTTCAGGATATTATTCATATTATTAATTGTTGGAATATTAGCCAGATCTTTGGAAATAGAATAGAATACAAGTTTTGTATGTGAATATCTTTTAGATCTATAAATATTTATAATAAATATTAATTGTCAAGAGGATTTTTTTCATTAAACAAAAGAGTATGAATAATGAGCCAAAAGGTCTCATGTTCATACAACAATGAATAAGTAAATTTGATAATGTGCATGTACTTATTTGTAATATATAAAAGGACAATAATATTTCTGACATTTTGCAATAAATTATTTAAAATCAAATAGAAAGGCTTTTTGATAAATAGATTAATTTATTTTTAATTTTAATAAAAATAAAGATGAATTATTATTTATACAAATATATATATATATTTCTGTAGAAAGTTAAACAAAAAGTGTTATTTTAATGTACAATATCAAAGGCCTATAATCTATCAAAGATGTGTTAGTTATTAAATTAAAACAAATTAATAAATTGGTTGTTAAATTTTAAAAAGGCAATAAATTTTGATAAATATCATTAAGAAGTTTTATTTCAATTTTTATTTATAATGTGGGAAGTGCTGAGACATTTTTAATATTGTCTTATTTTGGTTCAATTAGACTTTTGACTGCAGTTTTTTTTTTTTTTTTTTGGTAAATTGTAATGATAAAAATATTGGGCACTTCCTGTCACAGAACATGATGCAATAGACTATTTCCAAAGGTATGGCATCCTGCCCACTTGAAAAGTGTGCATTAATGATCACGATATGATTGCCTACTGCTGACATAAATAATGTGTGAATATTGTATTTATATTTGTTTTTTCATTTTTTTGTTAATAAGTTAATCCAAAAAAAAGAAAAGAAACTGTAAATATTGTAATTAATTTTTCCACAATGATTTCTTTTTTAAAAATAACTAATAAAAAATAAAATGTAATTATTGCATACAACTTTCCTAGCAGGCATTTTTTTATATAAACATTTTTGGGGCCTCCCAAAACTGTAGATTTATCAAAAATATGGGCTGTCATCTTGATTTATTTGAAAACTCACAAATACTATATATATATAGACAACTAAAATCAAGCTGACAGAAATTTCTTTTCATGTGTAGTGCTATAAATAAGATTTTAAAATTAAAAATTATGTTTTTTTTTTGTTTGGTCAGAGAGAAAAAAGCAAGACATGATCGAAGAGCTGTGCTTCTGACTTTAGGCAGGAAAAATTAGTTCAAGCCCCCATCCTGAAAGACTTTGGATTGATGGTGAAAACTATATAATTTATTACAGGGTGCAAAATTGGAATAAACATTTTGTTGTGTGGATTTTACACTGTCAGAATGCTTATGTATAATATGACCAAAGCAAACCACATGGAGAAGTAGGATTTTCTGACTACACTAACCACTCTCATCATTATCATATGAGTCTATACGTGATTGTTTATTGTCAATGCCTGTCTATTAAGAAAAAAAGATACTGTGAAGATGTCTAAATTATTCTTCTGTCTAAATAGTCTTGAACTAGTTGTCAATTTTTAAAAGAAAGAAGAAAAATCATAATAGATTGAAATTTAATTCTTTTTGTTTATTGAAGATAAATTAGTTCCAGATATTTCATTGTCTTTGTAAATTAAATGTTTTTAAAAGAAAAAAGAAAACATACACCCTGGGAAATATGTTAATTATTTTATTTCATTTTAAGATAATTTTTTTTATAAATACAATTGATGAATGTATATATATATGTGTGTGAGTATTATTATTTTATTTTAAACACAAATATACTATTTAGGGACTAAATTAATTAGTAAACTAGTTTAAGATATCACCTGCATTTCTAAGGTATATAAATCTAAGGAGAATAAAGCATATTTGAGGGACAATTAGTGACAAAACATTATAAATTTGCTTCAATAATATCCCTGTAGCTAGTTCCTATGATATACAGATTACATATATAGAAAGTTATAATTCATAACTAGAGCTGAGCAAACTACAACTTTAACTAGAGCATTACTGATCACTATAATATTAATTCACAAAATTAATCAGTATAAATAATAACATGATCTTGAAACAGCAATTGGAAAGTAATAATTCGATTATTTAATATTTATTATCATGAAGATTTGAAAATATATTCACAGAGAAATAGGCTAAAATTATATATATATACTCATGATTTCAAGTTATTTGGCATATTAAATACGTGTAATAGTAAAATGATGAAATTATAAAATAAATGGAATAGATCAAAATAGGCATAAAAGACTGCAGAAAATTATATATATATATATATACACCTGGGTCTTTTTTTACGTGCACTTATTTAACATGATTTTGAAGTTATGCAATTCATGCTTCACCGGAAGTCGATTTCCGATAATGTGCTATTACTTTAAATAATAAATTTCTCACACTTATATTATATTGAAAGTAATAGCACATTATTGGAATTCAACTTTCATCTTAGTAATTTCAATATTTTCAGTAATTTATAATAGTAAGATTTTATGCAATAATGAAATTAAAATCAAGATTTCGATATTTTATGTATACACATATTAAATTTTACAAGATTATAATGTAAATTTGTTCAAACATTGTGCGTGTTAATTTTGCATTTTAAATCACATTCTGTTTTTGCTTTTAAAAAAAGAACATAATCAATTATTATTTTCTTATTAATGACACTAATCATTAATGTGCTCTTAAATTCCAACGAGACCTAAATGGTTGTATGTGTGGATATCGCGAGCTTTGTAAACAAGTAATAAAATCATCATCTCAAAGATTAATTATTAATTACGTTGTCACCAGAAAATCATAAAAATTAAAACATGTATGAAAAAATGTAAATTACTGTACTGTAAATTATGCATAAAAATATATTATTTTGAATAAAATTAAATATTATAGTTAAAAAAAGTTTGTCTTGTATCAATTTTTTTCAAATTTGAAATTTTTTATCAGTCATATTTTATTTTCTTATTTTTTTTTGCGCGAATTTTAAAGTAATTTTACATTGGTGCTTTGCTTTTACATGAATTTTGAAAAATCACAGACCGCATCCCCCCTTTTTCAATGTAAGTTACGTCTATTTTTGCGCGATTTTCATTTGTACGTGTTTTCTGAGGAACCTATCTATCACATAAAATGAGACTCAAGTGCATATATATATCATCAAGCATTATCAATTTACTGCAGGATAAAGGTCTCTCCAAGTTCAATCCATCTTTCCCTATCATTAGCTTGTCTTCTCCACATCACCCCTGCACACTTTCTTATTTCATCCATCCATCTCACATGTGGTCTCTTTCTGGGTCTTTTACAATCTCTTGGAATCCAGTTTAAAATTTCAATTGTCCATTTGTTATCATCTCTTCTAACAATATGTCCAGCCCAACTCCACTTCAGTCTTTTAATTTTTTCAATGAAGTCAGTAACACCTGTTTGTTCTCTTACCCATACATTGCATTTTCGATCCCTTCTTGTTACTCCCAACATGCATCTCTCCATACTTCTTTGAGTGGTCTGAAGTCTCTGTATTGCTCTTCTATTAAGTGTCCAAGTCTCAGATCCATAAGTAAAAACTGGCAAAACACATTTATTAATAACCTTTCTTTTCAAACACATAGGCATATTTCATTTTAGTATCAAGTTATTTCTATCAAAAGCACTCCAACCAAGTTTAATTCTATGATTAATTTCATCCATTATATTTCCATCTGTATTAATAATCAGACCAAGGTATTTGTAACTGTTAACTTCTTCTAACTCATCATAATCAATCTTTAATTTCATATTTTGAGAAAATCTATTAAACATTACTTTAGACTTTTTAACATTTATCTTTAGTCTTACTTTTGTACTTTCATCTGATAACTCCTGCAACATTTCCTGTAGCTCAAAAGCATTATTTGCAAAAACAACTACATCATCTGCAAAATCGAAATCTCCATTTACTTTCACTCCTTTAGCTTCCCATTTTAATTCACAAAAAACTTCTTGCAACACTGCTGTAAAAAGTTTTGGAGGTATGGAGTGACCCAGTCTTACACCCTTTTCAATGTTAATTTTCCTACTATCATTATGTAATCTAATTGTTGCTGTTGAATTTTTATAAATATTCTTCAAAATATAATATCCTGGATCTACACCTTGATGATCCAATGCTTTAATCACTGAAGAAATGTTTATAGAATCAAATGCCTTTTCATAGTCTACAAATCCTAAGCATAATGGCAACTCATATTCATTTATTCTTTCTACAATTTCTCTCAATACCTGAATATGATCTACTGTACTAAAACTACTTTTAAATCCAGCTTGTTCTCTTGGTTGATGGAAATCCAGTGTTTTCTGTAGATGAGTTGTAATTATCTTAGTAATAAAATTTGTATAAAACTAATAAAAGACTGATAGGTCTGTAATTTCTAATATCTTCTTTATCACCTTTTTTAAATATTAATATTAATACTGCATTCTTCCAATCATCTGGTACATCTTTATCATTTAGACATTTGGTATATAACTTTGCCAAAAAAATTTCTATTTCTTCACTTGCTTCTTTTAATATATCAATTACAATTCCATCATTACCTGGAGCCTTCCCTTTCTTCATAAATTTAATTGCATGTCTCACTTCCTCATTCAAAATTCTGGGCAATTCAGAAGATATAATATGTATAGGAGGCACTTGTTCTTTTTTACTATATAATTCTTGATAGAAGTCTTCTACACATTTTATGATGTCATCTCTCTTTTTAGTAATAATGCCATCTTTTTTTCTTATTGCAGATATAAATTTTCTAGCAATATCAAATGTTGTTTTACACTCTTTAGACTTTTATTCTCTTCTACAGCTTTCCTTGCTAGTTCACAATTATACTTTCTTATATCATTTTCAACTCTTTTCCGTACCATTTTACAAAATTCTAGATTTTCAATCTTTTTTAATGCATCGTTGTTGTATATCCTCATATTCCTTTTTTTCTTCATACATTCTCTAGTCTCAGTAGAAATTTTATTGGTCAATTGCTGCTTTTTTCTACCAGCTATCGTTGTTGAAGTTTTTAAAAGTATATCACTTATTTTCCTATTAATGTCATTCAAATCTGAATCATGTTCAAAATCTACCAATACTTGAAACCGATTTGTAAGTTCTAATTTAAACTCATTAGAATGTTTCGGAAGATTAGGAATATCAACTGTAAATATTGTTTTTCTTAATAATTTTTGTCTCTCTAGTTTTGCATTAACATGTATCTTACATCTTACTAATCGATGATCACTTCCTGTGTTAAATTTATTAAGAACATTACAATCTTGAAATATGTATTTTCTGTTAGTCAAAATATAATCCAATGCTACTGTACCTTCATTTGGATGCTTCCATGTCCATTTCCTTTTAACATTTTTTTCAAAAAAATAATTCATAATATAAAGTTTTTCTTTTTCTGCAAACTCCACAAGTCTATGACTTCTCTCATTTCTATTAGCATAGCCAAAATTACCTACAGCATTTTCATATTTTATTTGTTTACCAATTCTAGCATTAAAGTCTCCCATAACAATTTTAAAATGTTGTTTACTCTGACCAAAAGCCTTTTGTACATCCATATAAAAATCTTCTACTACTTCATCACTATGACAACTTCTTGTGGCATAAACCTGAATTATCTGCATTTGGTATCTGCTATTAAGTTGTAAAACTAATCTTGCCACTCTGTCTGATACACCATCAATCTCCACAATGTTATTCTTCCATTTATTATTTATAATGAATCCTACTCCACTTGTATTTCCAATATTTGTGCCTTTATAGTAGAGTATATGTCCACTTTTTAAATCAATTGTTTCTTCACCTTTTCTTCTAACTTCACAAAGTCCAACATGTCCCATTTAATATAAGACAGTTCTTCTAACTCTTGCAATCTTCCTTCACTTGAAAGTGATCTGCAGTTGTTAGTACCTAAATAAAAAGTTGTCATCAAATGGCAGCCTGAGTCCGCAATCAGGGAATTCTTAGCACCCTCTGCCTTCGGCCACCAACTGCTGTCTTGGTTGGTGACCTTACATCCTCCTGGGAATAAAGGCCATGATTTATTTTTGACTGTCTTGATTGTATATATTGAAAAAATATTCTTAAACTCAGAGGTAAAAAGCCAATAAACTCACCATGCTGGATAATGCATGTTGGTGAGCAGCCCATCAATGTTCGTATATTATATGAATAATCACATAGCAATAACAGCTGCAATGACAAGAACGTATGGAATGAACATTAGCAATTTTCCCTGCTTGGTTCCTTTAAGGCCTCCAACAGGAATCAAAGGTTCTTCTTACAGTTAATAGCAATCTCCTTTCTGCAGCCATATATATATATATATATTGTAATGGGCACATACACTGTTACATTATATTTTTTTATTAATCACGAAAAAAGAAAAGTTTGCAAATAAAAACTTCTTTTTTTTTAGGAATTAAAAATTGAAATTAAATATCATCTAAACTCAAATATATATATCATCATCATCATTATCAATCCACTGCAGGATGAAGGTCTCTCCAAGTTTAATCCATCTTCTCCGATCTTTAGCTTCTCTTCTCCACATCACCCCTGCACACTTTCTTATTTCATCCATCCATCTCACATGTGGTCTCTTTCTGGGTCTTTTACAATCTCTTGGAATCCAGTTTAAAATTTCAATTGTCCATCTATTATCATCTCTTCTAGCAATATGTCCAGCCCAACTCCACTTCAATCTTTTAATTTTTTCAATGATGTCAGTAATACCTGTTTGTTCTCTTACCCATACATTGCATTTTCGATCTCTTCTTGTTACTCCCAACATACACCTCTCCATACTTCTTTGAGTGGTCTGAAGTCTCTGTATTGCTCTTCTATTGAGTGTCCAAGTCTCAGATCCATAAGTAAGAACTGGTAAAACACATTTGTTAAAAACCTTCCTTTTCAAACACATACGCATATTTCCTTTTAGTATCAAGTTATTTCTACCAAAAGCACTCCAACCAAGTTTAATTCTATGATTAATTTCCTCCATTATGTTTCCATCTGTATTAATAATCTGACCAAGGTATTTGTAACTGTTAACTTCTTCTAATTCATCATAATCAATCTTTATTCTCATATTTTGAGCAAACCGATTAAACATTACTTTAGACTTTTTAACATTTATCTTTAGTCCTACTTTCCTACTTTCATCTGATAACTCCTGCAACATTTCCTGCAGCTCTGAAGCATTATTTGCAAAAACAACTACATCATCTGCAAAATCTAAATGACTTAAATAATCTCCATTTACTTTCACTCCTTTAGTTTCCCATTTTAATCCACAAAATACTTCTTGCAGCACTGCTGTAAAAAGTTTTGGAGATATGGAGTCACCTTGTCTTACACCTTTCTCAATGTTGACTTTCCCAGTATCATTATGTAATCTAATTGTTGCTGTTGCATTTTTATAAATATTCTTTAAAATATGACAATATCCTGGATCTATACCTTGATGATCCAATGCTTTAATCACTGAAGAAATGTTTATAGAATCAAATGCCTTTTCATAATCTACAAATCCAAAACATAATGACAACTCATATTCATTTGTCCTTTCTATAACTTCTCTCAATACCTGAATATGATCTACTGTACTAAAACCACTTTTAAATCCAGCTTGTTCTCTTGGTTGGTGGAAATCCAATGTTCTCTGTAGACGAGTTGTAATTATCTTGGTAAAAATTTTATATAAAACTGATAAAAGGCTGATAGGTCTGTAATTTCTAATATCTTCTTTATCACCTTTTTTAAATATTAATATTATTACTGCATTCTTCCAATCTTCTGGTACATCTTTATCATTTAGACATTTGGTATATAACTTTGTTAAAAAATTTTCTGTTTCTTCACCTGCTTCTTTTAATATATCAATTATAATTCCATCATTACCTGGAGCCTTTCCTTTCTTCATACATTTAATTGCACTTCTCACTTTTTCATTTAAAATTCTGGGCAATTCGGAAGATGTAATAGATATAGGAGGTACTTGTTCTTTATTACTATATAACTCTTGATAAAAAATTTCTAACAATTTCATGATGTCATCTCTTTAGTAATAATTACACCTTTTTTTCTTATTGCAGATATAAATTTCCTACCAATACCAAAATGTTGTTTTACATTCTTAAGACTTTTATTTTCTTCTACGGCTTTTCTTGCTAGTTCACAATTATACTTTCTTATATCATTTTCAACTCTTTTCCATACCATTTTACAAAATTCTAGATTTTCAATCTTTTTTAATACATCGTTGTTGTATATCCTCATATTCCTTCTTTTTTTCATACATTCTCTAGTCTCAGTAGAAATTTTATTGGTCAATTGCTGCTTTTTTCTACCAGCTATCGTTGTTGAGGTTTTTAAAAGTATATCACTTATTTTCCTATTAATGTCATTCAAATCTGAATCATGTTCAAAATCTACCAATACTTGAAACGATTTGTAAGTTCTAATTTAAACTCATTAGAATGTTTCGGAAGATTAGGAATATCAACTGTAAATATTGTTTTTCTTAATAATTTTTGTCTCTCTAGTTTTGCATTAACATGTATCTTACATCTTACTAATCGATGATCACTTCCTGTGTTAAATTTATTAAGAACATTACAATCTTGAAATATGTATTTTCTGTTAGTCAAAATATAATCCAATGCTACTGTACCTTCATTTGGATGCTTCCATGTCCATTTCCTTTTAACATTTTTTTCAAAAAAATAATTCATAATATAAAGTTTTTCTTTTTCTGCAAACTCCACAAGTCTAAGACTTCTCTCATTTCTATTAGCATAGCCAAAATTACCTACAGCATTTTCATATTTTATTTGTTTACCAATTCTAGCATTAAAGTCTCCCATAACAATTTTAAAATGTTGTTTACTCTTATCAAAAGCCTTTTGTACATCCATATAAAAAGCTTCTACTACTTCATCACTATGAGAACTTGTTGGGGCATAAACCTGAATTATCTGCATTTGGTATCTGCTATTAAGTTGTATAACTAATCTTGCCACTCTGTCTTATACACCATCAATCTCCACAATATTGTTCTTCCACTTTTTATTTATAATGAATCCTACTCCACTTGTATTTCCAATATTTGTGCCTTTATAATAAAATATATGTCCACTTTTTAAATCAATTGTCTCTTCACCTTTTCTTCTAACTTCACAAAGTTCAATAATATCCCATTTAATATAAGAGAGTTCTTCTTCTAATTCTTGCAATATTTTTTCACTTGAAAGTGATCTGCAGTTGTAAGTATCTAAATAAAAAGTTGTCATCAAATGGCAGCCTGAGTCCACAATCAGGAGATTCTTAGCACCCTCCGCCTTCGGCCACCAACCGCTGCCTTGGTTGGTGACTTTACAGCTTCCTGGGAATAAGGGCCATGCTTTATTTTTGTCTGTCATAATTGTATATATGTATTGGAAAAAATTTATCA
Source organism: Epiperipatus broadwayi (assembly GCA_028023455.1). Lineage (NCBI taxonomy): Eukaryota > Metazoa > Onychophora > Udeonychophora > Euonychophora > Peripatidae > Epiperipatus > Epiperipatus broadwayi. The sequence continues at coordinate 11,396,937 of JAQFVV010006199.1, forward strand.
TTTACACAAACATTCATTCTGCCTTATCAGGCACTGAGAAAAAAGACCATGGTGTTTCTTGATCTTAAACTCAGAGGTAAAAATCCAAAAAACTCACCATGCTGGCTAATGCGTGTTGGTGAGCAGCCCATCCATGTTCGTATACTATATGAATAAACACATAGTAATAACAGCTGCAACGACAAGAATGTATGGAGTGGACATTAGGAATTTGCCCTGCTCATTTCCTTTAAGGCCTCCAAGAGGAATCAAAGGGTCTCCTTTCAGTTAATAGCAGTTAAAAAAATTTACATTTTTTTTTAATATTCTCCTATTTTTTTTTTAAAAAAAAAAAATAAAAAAAAACCTTTTTAAAAAAATATATTTTTTTTAATAAAAAAAAAAAAAATAAATAAAAACTTATTTTTTTTTTAAAATAAAAAAAAAAAATATCATCTAACTCAAATATATATATTTTTTATAATACAAGATGAAAAAAATTATTAAAATAAAACTTTATTAAAAATAGAAAAAGTATTTTAAAAGCAAAAACTTAAAAAGATTTAGAGATAAAAATATATCTTTAATTTTGGAAAACACATTAATTAATCATAAAATGGAAATGATTGTTTTAATTAGTTAAATGTAAACTAGCCCTTGGGCATTTAAAATGTATAAGCAAAGGTCATATAGGAGAGAAAAACAATGGGATCAGAATAGCCAATAGGGGAAATCACTCATGAAATTGGCCCCAAGCTAGGCGCCAATTATATTGGTCGGAAAGTGGAAGCATTTCCATATCTGCACTACAAGGGCACTATCTAGGCATTTTGAACCTAGAAAATTTATATAGTAGGCAGATACACACTGTTAAGATCCCACTTTAATTTATATTTAGACTGTTAGCCCAAGTCACTAACTCAGTGGAGATTAAATAATGATATATATTATCAAAATATATTAATATTTTTTTAAAAAAATAAAAAAAATAAGCCATTGCCAGTAATTAACACACAAACATTTATTTACACATATATATAAGATTTAAAATTATTTTAGAATAACTTTTACTTTGGATTTTAACTTGATTTTAGGATTTGATTTTACATTTTAACTTTTATAAGCTATTATAAGTTCGCACGGATGAGTTTAGTATTTTTATTTAGAGTGTCAAGTATGAATAGACAACATAGATTGCATTTGAAAAGAATATATTCTATCTTTTATTTAACCTTAGGTCAAAAGTTTGCAGTTAAACCAACATCAATCCATCTGATAAATCGATGTATTCAATGTAACACGAATACGACAGCACAAAATAAGTTAAGAGAAGAAATTGACTCTCATCCAGATAGGAATACTACATCTATCTGATGAGAAGAGCAATAAAAAACTCCATAGGAAGGGACTGCAGTTCTCGTATTACCATTCCATAGGTAAATAGGGGGTGTGCGGCATATAAAGAGATTCTGCCCATAGCGAATCTTGTACTACATCTACTAATTACACCAATATATCCAATCCATTGACCTAATTTAACTACGAAACAAATAACCTAAGATTACCCTCCCCTAGTTAAAACTAATATAACTTTACTAATTTATATAGCCATTCATGCCTGACTTAAGTTTAACATTTATATAATTTAGTTTAACAAAAAACAAAAATCATAATAAAAACTTGAAAGAACAAAAAAATGGAAATGATTTTTAAAAAAGAAATACATCAAATAAAAAAAAATTAATAAATAATTTAGTTTTGGTCAGATAGGAAATATTATTGCAATAATTTCTGAAAGGTTTAGAATTTAGAGTTTGTTATGACAATGTTCATAAAGTTCTTCGAATTTTTAAAACATTCATCTTTATCCGTTGCTTGCAATTTTGAACATAAATTCCCATGCCATCCTAAAGAGATTTCTATCCAGTTAGCCATTTTATTTATTCATCTGGAGATTTTATTTTAGCTGGTCCTCAATGTAGAATATGATAGGTCATTACCTGATCATTATAATTGGACTCCCAACATGGGCCGATCTTTAATAAACCACCAGTACCCTGAGAATTTTAAAGATAAATCATGCCAGTAGCATTTTTTCTGAAATGAGTATATATTTTTTGTATTAATGTAAAGTTATAGCCAGATGTTTAATAAAACACGAGTACCTTGAAAATTAAGCCAGTAATATTTTTTCTGAAAATGAGTATATATTTTTGTATTAACGTAAAGTTATAGACCGGTGTTTAATAAACCATGAGTACTTTTAAAAATAAATCATGCCCGTAATATTTTTTCTGAAATGAGTATAAATAAATGTATTTTTTTGTATTAATGTAAATTATACTTTGAATTTTGTTTTAAAAGCACTGCCAGTAAGAAATAGCACATATATTAAACATGAGAAAGTATTAATAATTTTAAATTGTATTTTGTTAAAAAGAAAGTCAAAAGGTTGCAATTAATATGTTTTTTTGTTAATATATATTTTGCTTTTATGTGTATAGGCATGCACAGCCATGTAAGTTTATGATGGTAAATGTGGTACCTTACGATGAGTACCTCTGGGAATTTACTTCAGTGTAACCCTATTTAAGCATTTCAATCAGTCATAAATAAGTTGGTGATATTTATAATTGTGCTGCAAATATACATGTATAAACCCATTATTTCTTAAAACATATTTACCTCAATGCAACCTTCTTAAATAAATAATTTATATAATTTGCTTGCTGTGCCGTTTGTTAGAAATAAAATATAGAGAAAATAGAATTCTTGTGGGGAGGAGGCATAAACGTAGATGGTTCTTAGGAAATCGATAGCCAACATTTTTCTTTTTTATGTATTGTCTTTTTGAAAAATTACTAATTGAATGTTTTTGTAAATGTCTTCATTAATCATGTACCATAATTACTAACCCTAAGTAAAATATTTTTTTTTGTTTATTTTTTTTAAGCAAGTTTACTGATATGTAACGAACACATACGCCATTACATTATTTTTTTTTAAACATGAAAAAAGAAAAGTTTGCAAATAAAAACTTTTTTTTTTTAAGAATTAAAAATTGAAATTAAGTATCATCTAAACTCATATATATATATATATAAAATCGCACAGATGAGAAAAATTATTAAAATAAAACTTTATTAAAAATAGAAAAAGTATTTTAAAAGCTAAAACTTAAAAAGATTTAGAGATAAAAATATATCTTTAATTTTGGAAAACACATTAATTAATCATAAAATGGAAATGATTGTTTTAATTAGTTAAATGTAAACTAGCCCTTGGGCATTTAAAATGCATGAGCAAAGGTCAGATAGGAGAGAAAAACAATGGGATCAGAATAGCCAATAGGGGAAATCACTCATGTAATCGGACCTCAGTGAAAAGACCATCGTCATGACGTAATGTCCACTGGATCCAAAAGTCTACTATAAAAAGTGAGTGAAGAAAGAGCTGGGACAGATGTGTGATAGCAGTGGTGATATATGTTAGTGCAGAGTTGAAGGAGAAGGGATTGAATAGACACACTCTTCAATCCCTTCAGTTGTGCTAAGAAAGAAAGAGAAATGATCTATCATTTTCTACATTGAGAACCAGCTAAAGTAAAAGACCTCTGGATGAATAAATAAAACAGCCAACAGAATACCAATCTCTTTAGGATGGCGTGGGAATTCACGTTCAAATGGCAAGCAACGGATAAAGATGAACTTTTTTAAAACCGTAATAACTTTATGAACTCTAATAAGCTTTAAATATATTTCTAAAACTCCAGTATACTAAACAATAAGAACTTTAATTCTAAAACTTGTTTTGTGTTTAAAATAATTGCAATAGAACCCTATCTGACCAACTTAATTTATTAATAAGTAATTTTATTTAATGTATTTTTTTTGTAAAATCATTTCCATTTATTTATTTATTATAGATATCTTAAAAGAGTCGCTAGTGAAATAAAGAATTTGTTTAAATACAATAATAATAGTAATATTTTAAAAAAAAATTTAATGTCATAAAATGCAGTTTCTATTAGTTTTCTATCAACCTATAAAAGATTTTTAATAAAGTAATTATAGGTCATCTATAAAGAATTTTAAATTCAAAATAACAATTAAAAAAAAGTAAATATAAAAGAGGTTATAGCATGGTAGATCATATTCAAATATTAGATGTTATTAAAAGAACCACTGAATACATATATTGTTATTTTTCCTTAGTAGATACATTTGAAAAGATAAGAGTGGCTCTCTTATCTTTAAACTTACTTTCTCATTGTATAAGCTAATCTAAATATAATTAATATATAATATAATTATATAGTTATAATATAATTAGAAAGTATAATATAGTTATATAATTATAAATTCTAATATAATTAAAAAGTTTAAAGATAAAATGGCCCAAAAGTCTCTATTTTGTGTCTTAGTTTGAGTGTTTTCTCAATACTCAACAAGACACCATTGAGATATTATAAAAAAAATAGCACAACTCATGTGTTTGAAAGAAAAATCCTTATTGTATAAATTGCATACTATCCATATGCTAGCAAATAAAATTAAATATTACATAATTTCTAATATTTCCATTATTAACCTTTGTGCTGATCCTTACAAGATGACTCGCAGCCGCTTCAAGTTGCTTGAATTCCATTATTTTTAACACTATGGTAAAGATTTTGCACTTTTTTCAACCGTTAAAAAAAGTTTCTAAGATGCTGCCCTCTCTTAAATTATTTTACAAGTAAAAAATCAATAAAAATGACATAACACATATTACAAAAACAAGTAGGCAGAATGTTCTTCATTTTGACTGGCTGTAACCATCATGTTCAAAGAAAGCCATTTGTCAAAGCCACTCATCAAAACGAAACGGCTAAGATTTTTTTCTTTCATTTGGAAAGTGATAAACAAATGTGTTAGACCATTTTAAAAGTATTTTTTGATGTATTTTTTGACATATTATAAATTATTTTGATAAAATATGCTAAAAATAAAATTATTTTTAGAAAAATAGTTAAGTCTTTAGCAAAATTATTTACTTATCCACATAATGTAAAATTGACCAAGAAATCACTGACATCATCAAAGCTATTTGATTGGTCAGTAATATTTGTTTTAAATTTGTCTCCATTATTGAATATTTTTAAATTATAAATGAAAATTTATTTTTGAAAAAACTTTCATTCATTTTCATAACCTGACAAATTATTAATATACTTTTTACAAAGGAATCTAAAGTGAATATAATATTAAAAGATGAATATATTTTGACAGTTGAGTTTGTGTCTTGACCAATTAAAAGTTTACCCTTTTACCTCACTTGGCCAATAAAATAATGGCTGTCACAAAGGTTAACACATAGTAAATCTAAAGATTTCATAAAAGTTAATATGCAGAAAGAAAATAATGGAAGTAAAGTGAAGAAACATCTTCATAGTTGTAAACTGAAATGCTCTAATTAGAAAGTAGGTTTAAAGATAAGATGGCTGCTTTTTTCAAAAGTCTCTATCTTGTATCTTAGTTTGAGAGTTTCCTCAATATTCAACAAGACATTATTGAGATATTATAAAAACAGTACAATGTATATGTTAGGATGAAAAATTCTTACAGCATAAATTACATACTATCTTTGCACTTATAAGTAAAATCAAATATTACTTATAAAATATTTTAATGCATATACTATATATAAAAGCATACATTATTTAAAATAAATAATATATATGTTATCTTTGAATTATAAGTAAAATCAAATATTACTTATAAAATATTTTAATGCATATACTATATATAAAAGCATACATTATTTAAAATAAATAATATATATGTTAGTTTTGAATTTTTCTGATTTATTATGGAAACAAATTAAAATGTGGGGGTTTATCAATATAAATTAGCTTCAAATATATTATATATTCACCCACACTATAATTTATTACAATTCAACTTTAAAATTTGATGAAAAAAATTATACAAATTCTTTTAAATCAGGAAATATATAAAAATCCTTTAACTATTTTTCTATACTAAATTGCATTTTATTTTATATCATCCAGTTTAATGCAATAATTTATGTCAATCATCATCATCTTTATATTCAGCCATTTTCAATTCACTGCAGAATGAAGATCTCTTCTTTCTCACTTCCTAGCCACTTTTCTACACATCAGACATGCAAACTCCTTTATTTCATCTGTCCATCTCACATGGGTTTTTCTAAGTGTTTTACAATCTCTTGAGACTCAATTTAAAACTTCAAATTATCCATTTATTATAATATCTTTTAAAAATATGTCAAGCCCAGATCCAATTAAGTCTTTAATTCTTTTAATGTTGTCAGTGATATCTGTTTGTTTTTTTAATTATGTATTTTGTTTTCTTTTTGTTCCCCTTAACATATGAGTAATTTGAAGTCTCTGTATCATTCTTCTATTAAGTGTCCAAATTTCAGATTTATAAATAAAAATTGGTAAAACACAGTTATTAAAAACCTTTCTTTTTAAACATATAAACATTTTTTTTTTAATATTATTCCTACCAAAAGCACATATCCAAGTTTAAATTTATGGTTAATTTCATACATTAGATTTACTTCTATATTAATAATATGACCTATATCATTATAATTGTTAATTTCTTCCAATTTATGATTATCAATCTTTATTTTGTTTTTCTGAAATAATCTCAAGAAGCACAGATTTTTTTCAGGCTGTTAATTAGTTAATGAAGTCTCATTCTCAAATAATGCGAATCAGTTTTCCATCATGGTTGACATTTTATGAAATGTATTAAATGGCTCTAAATTTAATTATTATTAATAATAATTTCTCAATAACATATACATTTGTATGTAAAAAGTTCACACAACCTATCGTATGAGAATAAGTCACACGGAATCGTATACTTTTTCCTTTCTAAACTATTATATATGCAGAGAAGAAGAAAAGTTACGTTTAGTCTTGGAATATAATACATCAATCATATGATACGTTTCATTCGTTGAAAATATTGCATTCGTCAATTTTGTGAAGACCAAAATGACATTTTAGGACCAAATGACAATTTGGGTCATTAAGACTTTGTTTAAATTAAGATATTCTAAATGAATCTAGAATATCGAACTACAAGTGGATTTATCATCACCGCTATTTTCGTTTTTAACTTCAGCGATAGCATTACTTCAGTATATATAAATGCATGTGCGCACATGTTTAGAATTACTGTAATTTTAAAAAAATGCTAATTACATCATTATGAATATCACATAAAACAATAATAAAGTAATATCTTTTATTCAATGCCCTCTACAAGATATCGTAATCTCTACTTAAATTTTTATACTTTTACTAAATGAAAAGCAAAATGCTAGAATTTTTAATTTAAAATTTAAAAAAAGAATTTCATGATAAGGTTCAACATGTCACATTTTACTTCAGTTATTTTATTAAAATTAACATATTTTTCTTTAATTTTGCTTTACCAAATTTATGTAATTAACATTTAATGAAGTTTTATTATGTATTTAATTGATATGTAGACTTAATTACTGCCTCAAAGAAAAGTTCAAAAATAAAAATATCTTTTTAAATTCCAATAAAACGCTTAGTTACTATAAATGACATTTATATTAAATACGTATTTAATATCATGAAATATTAAAGACGTTAAATTATAAAATGATTATTTGGTACTAGTCTCTGTAGCAATGAGCTCTGAAACCGACTTTTTTAAAAGATTATAATCCATTCATAATTTTTTTTCTTATTTACAATGTTTATTTTTTAAGTTATTGATACATGATTGATTATTTTTCCATTCTTGCAGCAGGTTTAGGTTGTCAGTAAGATATTTCAAAAAATAATATAATATCAGTATTAAAATTATTAAATTTCAACAGAACATAATTACTGCCCTCAACCAGTTATTTCTGTTTGCCAACGAATTTATTCACTCTAAACATTGCTTTTTATCTTTTTAACTTTTTTTAGTTATTAATTCTTATAAAAATTAACCACACTTATTAAACTGACTATAAAGAAATAAAGCATTAAATAATTAATCATTGATTATGTAAAACAATTCTAACCTTCCTCTTTTTGGTTCAATCATTTATAACTTGTTAAGTACCGGAACTTATAGAGATATATAAAGTAGTATTTTTAATAGCTCTCTATAAAATCACTATAGAGTCACTATAAAAGTATTGTGTTGTTGATTAATGTAAAATTAAACATTTTTTAATACCATCATATAACTTACTAGTTTGGTAATAATCCAGCAGTATAAAAATATCTTGACCTTTTCTAAATAATTCTCAGCTAAATATAAAAAACCTCCAAGCCCCACTATACATTTTAAACTTGATTCTTGTATAGTACTTATAGAGTTGAGTCTTGGAAAAAAATTTTAAGAAAGTAAATCCATGGCTTTTGAAATAAAAGACCATAGTGTTTTTTGGTCTTAAAATCAAACATAAATGATAATAAAATCATCAGAACATTAGTACGCATGCTTCAGTGTTAATTAGTTTATGTTCATTTGCTATGTTATATCTTTTATTACACAATTATAAAATTACAATATCAAGAGCAGTATAAAATCAGCATCAAAAATGTACTCTGCTTGATTTTTTTTAATATTTCAAAACAAAAAAAATCAAACTTGAAATTTAAAGTCTGTGGATCAAGGTTCAACCTGTTAGTTATGATATTAGATTATCACTATGATTTCCCAAATGATTATTCATTTGATGTATATATAAGCAGAAGATATGGTGACCAGTAATATAAGAAAAAGATGAGATGGAAAGAGAGTCTAATGTTTTTGAAAAATATACTCATATTTTGTAATATATATACAAAAAATGAACAGAATTCTAGACTTGCAATTTTAAATTTCAAAAAAAGTTATTATTTGATTATCTATATTTAGTAAGTAAAAATTTAATGATCAAACACTTTTCAATAATGGTTAAAGTGAATTGAAATATATTTGTGAATCAAAGAAAATCTACAAAATAGAGCAAACTCTTTTCAATTTTAACAAAAACACTACATTTATTCTTGTTTAATAATTTACATGTTATTAATGTCAAAATATTTAATTAATAATTATTCTGCTTTGAAATGAGAGTGAAATAATTTTCTCTGCTTTCAAGATTGATTCTTAATTAAAAATAGTTCAGCTACAATGAAGGTATCTATTGTATACAATAAACACTTTTCTCAGCAAATTAATTTTTTTACATTAAAGGCAATCAAACAATTAAAATATCTTTGGGATGCTTGTAAGCCTTAAATTCCCAATTTAGTTTCTATATCTCTTTACTTTACTTTTAGAAATGAAAATATACTATTAGTATTTCTTTTTTAAATTCTAGTGCATTCATATATTAATTTCAGTCATGATCCTGAAAAGTAAAGTTAAAAAGTTGTTTAACATTGTCATAAAAAATAAAATCCAAACAAAAAAGCAGAAATTTTTACCATGATATGATTAAACCAATGACCTGGAATTTTTATTACACAATTTTGTTTACATTTTTATTTTATACTTCTAAAATCTTAATTTAATATAAAATAACAATTCGTGTCAATTGTTAATGCAAAATTCATCTTGTGCTATGAATTCGAAATTAACAAGCTTTCCGATTAGTTGTTCCTGGCCAATACAATGAAATGTTAAATTCATCACCTAGGAGAAAATAGAATTTTTTACACTGCCTTGATAAGGACTCGTAAGAGTTGAAAGCGCTTGGAAATATTATTTGTTATTATTTTATTTATTTATATTAAACTGTATTAACAATTGACACGAATTGTTATTTTATATTATATTTATATTATATACAGAAGTATTATTTATTTATTTATTTAAAATCTTAATTTCGGTTTTCATTACTGCCGCAATAAACTTTATGCATATTTTTATATTTACATCTTTGAGTTTGTAGTATATATTTTTATTTAAATATTACCTTAAGTATATGTAGTATAAATTATAAACTATAAATGATAAAACAAATGAACTTCTGAAACCAATTATATTTGTTATTGCAAACCCAATTGTATTTTTTAAAATGTATTTACTTTTGTCTATTTATGTAATAGTGTTTAATCAATGGAATCATTATTTTATAAATTTATATTTGCAATCAGATCTTTTTTTTAAAAAAATGGGGATTCTGCTTTTTTTTTACAACTTTCTTTTTATTGCAACTTATCCATAATATTCTGAAATTAGTTTTTTTTTTTAAAAATATATATGTTTCTGCAGAAAAAAAGTTGAGCCAGGCAGATTCCTAATATCCACTCTATACATTATTCTCAATTTAAATGTTATGTGATTATTTATACGATAAATGGATATAAATGGTCTGCTGAGTATCATGCACCACTGCTGAGATGAGTTTTATTGGGTTTTTTAACCTCTGAATTCAAGACCAAAAACCACTGTGGCCTTTTCTTTTCAGTTGCATGATAGTTGAATAAAATATCAGTTGAATTTTTTGGTGACAGAATAAATGTGTGTAGGAATACTCTTCTTTTAATTATTTATAATCATTAATACATACAATTAAATTATGGCTTTTGTTTCCAAAAAGCTGTAAAATCATCAGCCAAGAAAATATTTGGGCATCAAAGGCAATTGGTTCTAAGATTATCCAAGATTGTGGATCTAGGCTATAAAGTGAGGATGACTATTTATTAAAAACTTACAACTGCATATTCAAGTGAAGGAAAATTACATGAATTGAATTGAAAACAACTGAATATTAAATGGGATGTTTTTGGAGTTTGTGAAATTAGAAAAAAGTGGAGAGTCGATTGATAAGAAAACCAGATGAGTACTTTATAACAAAAACATATATATGGAAAGCGTGAGTGGATTAGGATTTGTTTATAAATAAAAGTGGAAGAACAATATTTTGGAGAATTATTGTATGTGGGGTAGAGTGCACAGATTATTTATTCAATTTAATACCAAATGCAGATAATTTATGTGTATGTCTCAATGATTTATCATTCTTGGAGAACATATAAAGAATTTTTGTATAGAAAATGCAATACACAAAATTAATTTATTTAATATACTTCATCACTTATGCCAACTTATAAAAATATAAAATGAAAGTCAACTGTTCAAATAACCTTAAAATTTATAATATCCAATCATAATAACATAAAATAAATGAAAGATTCTTATTTGACACTTATACAAATACAATTAGCAAATGACAGTGAATTATTCTTCAAATCAATAAAGTTAAGTTATTAAACTTTAAATTACAATTACCCTAAAATGCATAATATTATTAATACTCTATTATATGGGAATGGTAACATTAAAAACTTATGTTTAAATTAAATAGACAATCTGCACCAATGAGCTTTAAATCTAAACAAAGTAAATGATTCTATTTAATGTAATTCAAATAGCAATTTCAATGTATGCAATTACCAATTTTGTAATATCATAAGACTTCCATTTTCTAACTAAATATTAAATTACTATAATATGCATCCAATAAATAATAGTTTAAAAGAATACACAAGCATCCAATTATAATCATTTTTCACTAAATAATTCATATATTTATACTTTATAAATTATCAAACTAGCTCATATATAATTTTTATCCCAAGATAATTATTGTTTATAACTGTTAACATAATTGTGATCTTTTCTAGCATTACTAAATTAGTTAATTTATCATTCTATAAAAATATACATCTAACTCAACAATAATACATACATTTACCAAGCCAATCATTTATTTTCCAGACTATCTTATGATTATTTATTATGAACTATATAGGACAAATTCATATATAACCACAATATATCAAAATTTTATTAGCCAATAGATTTGCATTGTTCATTGAATGATAACTAAAGCAAGTTTATTTGTTTAAATGAATTTAAAATTTATTAACAAATTATAAATAGACAATAAAAATTTGTGACATATACTTTAATGAAATGTAACATAAGATATTTTCTCTATAAATTAATATTAATAAAATAAAGGTTTATACATCAAAAATTCATCTCTATAATATTTAATATATGATATATAAAATTTATTGAGAAACAAAAATGTTGCAGCACACCTACACTATGTAAAATTCACAAAAGTTAATGACATTTCTATAATCTTCATAATAACATAATTGATTAATATAAAATATAATAATTATATTTTTGTTTATTCATTCTCTTTATTTTCCAAATAAAATATCAATGTGCAATTGTTACAGTATGATTTTTTAAGATTTTCACTACTTCTAACATATATATCCAAAAGTAATTTGCAATCAATGAATAAACATATAATAATTAAATCAAAATTTTAACTATTAAAATTTAGGATATAAATATAAATTCAAATTAAATTTAATTTCATTTTATTTAACATATATAAAACTAACAATTATTTAATTTAAGATATAATAATCGATAATATTTATAAATATTATGCCAATAAATGCTTAAATAAAGTACATCTTAACATATGACCTGATCACTATCCTTTTATATAGCATTCCAAAGAAATGCAGTAATTCCAATATCTATTCTGTAAACTGTATTTTAATGATAGTTACTAATCCAAACAAAATAAAAGTATCATAAACAGTTATCCAAAAAAATGCATATTTATTAAATTCCAATACTCTCAAAGTATTGAATTTTATCCTTCATTTAGCAAATATTTAATATAATGGCATCATAAATAAACAGATGCCAGTTTCCATTTTTGACAATACAACATAAAAATAAACTGTTTTAAATCTTATGTCAAAGTACTCCATCAGTATTATAAAATTATGTCTGCAGATGGGAGCAATTCTTATATACAGCAGTATGTTGTTAGCTCTTTATTTTATTATTAAAATGTTTTGTTCGCATGTTGTAATCATTTTCATTAGAAAAATATCAAACCAAATTTGAATGTTATAAAATTACACTTTTCTTCTTTTAACAAGTTTTTAATAATCCTGTCCAGATTCCTGGACAAATATAATTATTTTTAGTCCATAATTTTTGTGGTTAAGCAAATACTTTTAAAAGAAATAAAAAAATTATATGAAAGAACATATATTTGCTTCTATGAAAGTCAGAACATCAGAAAGTGAACTTGAATCATTTGACCTTATTTATAACCTCTACAATTGATATCACTTTCATCATCAAAAACTAAGGTTACACTTTTGATTCACTCTAATATCAATATCACCTTGTATTCCATGCTTAAAATCTCTTTACAATAATAATAAAATAAAATAAAAAATTTATAATTATTACACATAAATAATATTGCCACCTTAAAACACAAATAAAACATCTTTAACTCAAATATTGTCACAATATTTTATTGGAAATATATATTATATATATCATTCCAATAAAATATAATATTGCATATTTCATATAAACATAACAACAAACACACGTAAGACATTAAATATTCATGTGTATTGTTTATAATCCACTACTTATGAATGCAATAAATAAAACATGCATAATAAAGAAACAATTTTATTAAAGTCATAAACTTTATTATTTACATACACATTTTAAATGAATAAAATTAATCTATAATATTATGTTGCAATAATAATACATTTCTTGCTTTAATATTTTGTTGTCATAGCAACCTATTTCCATACTCTTAGGCTAATACATTACCAATTAAAATTAACTAAAAATATTAATAAATTTTATATATATATATTTGACATCCCACCACATGCTAACATTACACCAAATTTCAGTTGGCACAATATATATATATATATATATATATATTAAACATTAAATAAAACAATCAACTATATATTTGTCAAAAAATAAAATAAAATGTGTGGCAGTTATTATTAAAGACTCACTACAATAACATGCATATTGCTCTAAATACAAATCATGAAACATTGATGTTAATAATTTGTTTCAAAATTCTAAATGAATGACACTTCTATGTAACCATGTAAATATGATTTGATCAAATAATATTATTTTGAAATAAGTTACAAAATTATTGATTATATTGTATTACTTATCTCAACAAAGTTTTGAGAAAATATAAATCATTAAAATAAAATTAAAAGTCTAACCTCTTTTGTAATTTTGGATCCCCAGTAGTATTACTATTATTATTGTTATTCTTTTCCTCCTGCTTGGATATAGATTTTCTACAGTAACTAAAAATAATGAAGTCATTATAGAGCTTGAGATAAATCTATTTTTGTTGATAAATTTTTGAAAACTTTCTACAAAAATAATAACAATTTGTTTTTAATATTTAAAAATAGCTACTATTATATAAAAATTGATATATGGAAGTCAATAATAGTAATTTGGCTTTGGTGAGTGAATTAATTGAAGATTTTCCATATAAATATAATGAACACTTGAGTGATTGGATTTGTACTTTTTTTTTTCAGTATTAATTTTCTTTTTTTTTTTATCATAAAATTTGGAGTGGTTATCAAAATACATATCTATAGTTTTTCAAAGCATTTTTTTTGACATCTATTATTGTCAAAGCAGTATCATGGTGTAATATTTATTTGCATATATAGTTTTTTCCCTCTTAATTTGAATTAACATTGGTATTTTATTTTTAAAAAATAATAATAATATTTATATCTTCTCTACCTCTTTTAATTCTTAAAATTCAAAAATATAATAATTGTTTTTTTTTAATCTAGAGAGGATTTAATGTCTCCCTCTAACCTTTTCCCATTTTGATGTAGATTTTGCTCAATAATTTTAAGCTCCATGATATTGCAGATCACTGAGATGGTGTGCTTTGGCTTTAAATCACTCTGGACTATCTTTAACACTATTTTTCTGATTTTACATTTATTTTATGATAAAAACTGATTTATTAGTTCAAAGAAAATCTGAAGATGTCAATTGTCCACAAAAAAGTACTACAAACTAGCTGACAAAAGCCTAGAATGTTGCTGATTAATAGATTATTTGATCTTGGAACTGTAAACAAGCATTTAAACTTTTCTTAGATTGTTGCAAGCACTGAGTAAAAAAACTATATTTTCTATAATTTATTTAAATATTTGTAATTATTTTTACAAAATACTTCTATAGTAATTATTGAAATAGAAATATTTTTCTGTTTACATTTACATTTTTTTAAAATATGTTTTACTTTAAAAAATACAAATTAAAAAAAGATTTATAGTAAAAAAGCAATTATGATTATTGTCCTCTGTCACATACCATAGGACAAAATTTTATCTGATATTTTAATAATTGTAAATGCAATTTTAAATTTTGGAATAGAATTTCACAGCTTTATGATGACTTAAAATTTTGCAAATAAAGTTTGTAACCTTATATTACTAATAAATCAAGTACAATTTATTAAATCATAATTTAGAATAACACAAACTGCCACTAAGAGATTGGATATGTTAATTTCATGGTTGTGTATATAAATGCAGAAATTGGGCAAAACATCAGTAACTGTAATGATAACTTTATTAATACAGTATAAAAATGATAGTTTACATCAAAATGTTTTTACATGCTATGTAAAATTTAATTATATAATCTTAAAAAACTACTAGACTATTTCTCATGTAAAAAACATATTCAAGTTTCTTGAATAATATTGATAAAAATTACTAGATCTTTTCTTAAGAGTTCCATAGTATTTAAATAGGGTGGAAGGAAGGTAATGGAAAATATATGACATCACCTCATGTTCCTAAACTAATATTTGATTGCAATGAATCTTATAAAACAGAATGTTATTTTGGAAGATGTCTATGGTATCTGGAAATAAATTATTAAGAAAGAAATCTGATTTAATACATTTACATCTGTAAAAATGATAATTAAACCAAAAAAATACTGATATAGATTCTAAATTCTTTTCAACTTATGATCAGATTTTAGAATTAGACAAGTAAATTTACTTTAGATAACGATCAAAATGAATGATTTGAAAAAATGTAAATTATTTATCTAATCGGATTCTTTTAATTATCCATCATTTTATTCTCATGTGTGAAGCAACATTATTTCTATATTATAGCATTTACATCAGAAACCTAATAGCTGACTTAATTATTGTATTTAATGTATATATGGAATTGCATCTTAGATAAGGTAGTATTTGATGTAACTGATTTCTTCAATTAATTGTTTCACTGAGAGATGTTTTTTTTTTGTTTTGAATATAATCATATCATTACCTATTTCTTCTTTCTGAATAGCCTTGATTTCAATGTACAAGATGATTTTTCTCTCTCAACTTTAATAAATGTAGCCATTATTCTTGACACTGACAATAATAAAATATTTAACAAACAGTTTCGGAGAATTTAAATTATTTTAAACTTACTTGAGTTCATCATTACACTAGTATTTTTTTTAACTATATAATGGCAAAATATAGTTTCCATTAATTTCACAGATCCTATGCATCTGCATATATATATATGACTTTATAATATTGTGTCTGTCTGTTATAGATTAATTTGGGATCACATCCAAACTGAGTAAATTTTTGATAAACTTTAGCTAATTTAGCTTTTTTATTTGTTTTTATTGGACTCTAGTTATTCTTAGATGGTAAAACAAAATTAAAAACGATTTAAACTTTTACTATCTCATAGTTGTTGATTAAAGTGGAAGGCAGAAACCTCTCGCATGTGCTTTAGAATGCTTCTATAACAGCCAATCAGATGTAATGTTAAATTTGGCAAATATTGTCATCACCGTTCACAATAAGGCTTTCCGCCCTTGTAATGAACTTTTAAATATTATTATACTAACAATCATTCTTCAAAAAAATATTGACTAAACAAACTCTATGTTGTTATAATGGAGTAGTAAGATTTGACCACTTTTTTTGTCTATACAGTATGTCATTGCTCAAGTCATCTACAACTAGATTTAATAAGTAGTTATATAAAATTATTTTTTACACTTCATTATATGTATCTCTATTATCCATTTGCACAATGTTTAACATTTATTGTATGCATGCATATACATTAGTTGCATTAGCTTATATTGAAGTTTTATGTTACATTTTTTAAAACTCTACATTTTTTTATAAACGAATTTAAATTATGTGCGTTTTTAATGACTATTTTTATACGAGAACATACTTTAAAGCAAAGGGTATTTTGACAGTAATGTTATAAACTAAAAGTAATGATGAAAACATATTTCCTTAAAAGTCGCATAAATCCATTACACAACATATTTTTGATGGGATTTTTTTTTTAACTTTAGAAATGTACTTTAGAACTTTAATTATGACTTTAGTTCAGAATGTATTGAAAACGGCTTTTTTATTGCTATAGAAGCAAACATGAAATAGTAATAAAATCACTATTAGCCTAAAGAGAGAAGAGACAAAACATTTCGCATTGCATTTACTGCAAATATTATAATTTCATTGCTGTATTCTTTATTAAAATATAATAACAAATTTCTTTGCTTTAATTTTTTGTAATCAACTATATTTTTAACTTGTAACCAGAAATAAATTAGAAGCAGATTATCTGTAACTTCCAAATTATTTTTTTGTATTTTCCTTTTTTAAAAAAAAGCCTTTAAAATATGTGTATGTATCTATATATATATTGCAATATCATAATTACAAGTTTATGTCGAGTATTTAAAAAAATGTAACTATTTTTATTTTATTATGTTTTATGTAAGTGTTAGCAGAAAGCAGTATGCTTATTAGAGTTTAAGATATATATGGAAACTGAAATATTGAAAGATAGTAAAAAAAAATAGCAAGATAATATCTAAGATCATTAAATATAATCAAATAATTCAATTGAAGTATTTACATAACATGCCTACAACAGACAACTTATCTTACATTTAAAAACAATTGCAAAATAGATCCAATAATTAATTATACGTGTCTTTTATTTTAAAGCATACTTTATTGCAAATGAAAGATTAAATTATATTACATAATATATTTTGCATAAACTAGTAGTGTTGGTAACTTGACCAAATTCTGTGTAGATGAAAATATATCAGATGGAGTGAGGGCTTGGTCTCTGTTCTTTATTTTAGAACGTTTGTTAAGGAAAAGTGAATGTAGCTTATGAAATAAAATAAAAATGACACTGCAGAAACCATAGGGTACAAAGTATTCATATGTTAGAGAAAAGCCCTCTGATTATACTGCTTATTAAATAAGAGAGAAGGAATATGAGATCTAGAAATTATTATATTTTGGTATAAGTGCTTCATAGTTTCTTTTTCCTTGTGACATAGAGGACATATTGAGACTATATTTGTAAAAACTTTTTTGGAGCTAAAAAGGCATGGGTAGGGAAGAGCCTCAAGATTGATTTTAATTAAAAAATCCAAATATTTTGGCTCCAAATACCAAAATAAAAATTTTTGAATTATCTGTTCATTGATAAATTGAAGTCTAGATGGTGATGGATTAATTAGTTCTTCTTTATATACTATTACATCTGCATCCCAATATTTAATTTTTGTTACAAATAATTTTTGATCTGGTGTAGTGTATTTAGCTATGGATATAATTAATCCTTTAGTGAAAGGATTTTTTATTGGTGGTGGTGTATCTGATGGATTAATAATTATAAAGCTTAGCACCTCAGGGTATAAGTTAATAAACCAGGTGATCTCATTTATTGCTATCTGAAGATAGTATATTTAGATGCTGTATAATGACACCCCATTGTGTTTCACATGTTTTTGCATTGATTTGGTATTAATTGAAACTGTTTTCTTATTCCAGATCATTTTATTGCATATTGATTTCTTTTATTCATAAAGGATTTTGTGTACTTGATGATAGGCATATAATAAGAGATTTTTGTGAGGATCAAAATATTGATGAGAAATATTTTTGCATGTATAGATAAATATACCTTAGCTAATGAGTTGTGTTTTCTATAGAAGTGATGAGTTTACTTTGGATTTCAAATCTTACAACATTTGTAGAAAGATTTCTTTGTTGAATTTGAAATAGTAGTTCTCTGTACAATTGCTTAGAATGTCAATTAGTTGACAAGTATACTTTTTTAATGATCATAAGATAACTAAGTCATCTATATATGTTATGTGATTAATTGTTGTATTTATAAAAGTGCTATAAATTCTTGTCAGCTTATTTTGGATGCTTGATAATAATGGGATAATATAAGTTAGAAATGAAAGTGATCTTAGTGTGGTATTCTTTGGTATAGAGTGGAAATTATTAATACTTGCCATCATAAAAAAAAAATTGAACTATGGCTATAAAAACTTTGCTTTGTATGTTTAAAAAATTGCTTAGACTTTCTTCTAACATATTTACCATTTTAAATTTATTTTAATATACTTAATTCTAATAAACATTGTGTTATTACTTAATTCATTGAAGAGAATGCTTTGTTTCAGGAAAGAAAGGTAGCCTTTTCAGTTAAACATTTACAAATAGTCTAGTTGGGTTTCAAGATAAAAATTCACTTTATTTTCTTTAGTATATGTGTGTTGATTAAATTTTCTTTATAGAAATAAAAAATTTATGTAGATATTGTCAAAAAATAATCAAATGAGTAATATTCTTTTTAAATGCAAAGTGTCCACACTAGTAAAATATATAAAGTAAATCATTCAAGTTTTAAATAATGAGAGTAATATAATTATTAATTAATATTTATTTGAATTCTGATCAAACTCATTTGTTCTTAAGTTAGCTTATTTTTGAATGCTATATAATGGATTTTATGTATGTATAGATTATAATATGTATGCAGTTGTTTGACCACTGTTAAATAATTAAAATATTCTGTATCCATATGATAGATTCATTTGAGATTTTGTTCTTTTAAACAAACTGGACTCAAATGAGTCATCTCTCTAGTGAAGATGTAGTACTATCAAATCAGGATTTGGACCTAAAGTGGCCATTTTCAAAGTTATTAATCCATATTAGATATATACATGTGATTATTTTAAAAAATTTATGAATTAAATAAGGTATTGTATTTGTAAGAAAATGTAGAATTTTATCCAGGTGTAGTTAAAATCCATGGATTTACTCTCTATATATTACTCTATGGCAAATATATTTGATCATAAAAATGTATTAATATTATAAAGTGTAAATAAAGATTAATATTTAAAAATAATCAAAGTAACTCTTAATCACTTTATAAATAATTATTGTTTTCCTCCAAGCATGTTAAATAAAACAATAATATATAATAATGAAGAAATAGTTTATTGAGGGTAAAATAAAGTTATATTTTGACTGACAATTATATTTTATAAATAAACTACTGCTTACATTTGCTTAAATATTGTATTAATTATATTAATATTGCTTTGTCTGCATATTTACTCCATGACTAGTTTATTGAAAGTAATTTATGTTCTATGTGATCTAGAAGGTATTGTAAATAGTCAAGTTATCATCATCATTCTATTAAAAATATTATTTAAATATATATATATATGACAGTCTATTTCCTGATGTTTAATGTCAAGTGATGCACTTATAAATTAAAATAATTTCAAATAATTTAAATATACATAGGCTGATCATTACAATATATACTTAATCACAAATGAATAAAATATGTTACTGAGAAAGAAAGCTTGAAATATGCTATATATATTATTTAAAATTAATTTCAGTGTTAATGAATAATAAAAATCTTTTACAGTCCTCAAAAAGTATTTTATTTATATTAATTTGTGCTAGAAAAAACTGGTAACCAACTTTGAATGTCTAATCATGACTAATAAAATGAATTTCAGCAGGTCCAACTTCAACAAAAAAAAAAATTAAAAAAAATGAGATTTTAAATAGCAAATAAAAATAAGTGTCAAAAAAATTAAAAGTCTTTTAAAGTTTTCTAAATTTTATTGTATAATTTTTCATAAAGATCCTTAATTTGTTTTTCATTTAGAAAAGTGTAATACAGTTGAAATATTTTTTATTGCCTAAATTATTTTTATATTAAATGATTAATGGAAATCTAAATTTTAAGTCAATATTCACAAACCAATAGGTTTTTACATTTTCATAAACAAACATAGAGAAAAAAGTATATTTATTACAATAATTTAACTTTACAATTTATGATAAATTAAAATTAAGAATTGAAATATTTTTGTCATAAAATGCATGTATGTGTGTATATATATTATGTTCTATCTATGACTATTTATAAAAATTTAAGAAAATTTGGTATATAAATTAAAGATAAATAATTATTAATGGTAAAAATATTTTACATGATATAAAACATGTGTGCTTATATATGTATATGCCACATTAAAATCTCCTTTGTTGTTTTACACTGTTTGCTTTATCCTTAATAAATAAAATAATTTAAATAATTTTGTAGTCCTAAAATCATATCAGTGTGCCTAAGTGGTCATATTTATGTTTACACAATTTATACAGTATTACTATGTTTATTGTATTGTTTTCAATTTCTAAAATAATATTTATAATTGTAAATTATTCAGAATCAGATATAATAATTTATTTGTGTTATTGGAGAATATTTATGACAGATCATTATTTTTATTAAAATTTCTATTAACAATAATTAATAAATTAAATTATTAATCATTATTTTAAATTATTATAATAAATTTTAGATTCAATACTCATGCCTTTATGTTTATACATATATGTTTGGCAGTGACTTTTACTACCCAAATAGCTAACAATGATCAAAAATAGAATTTTCTGTGTGTGTATATGAATCTTATATGATTCTCTTTGAATAGTATGGTGATGATTAGAAAACTAAAGATCATTTTTAAAGCTCACATATTTAATGACCATAATATATGACTACTTTATTTATGGCCAGAACACATGATATCATTAGTCTTGAGAGAAGTTGATTATCTGTGCTTTTGTCTTTTAAATAAATCTTGTGTTAAAGATTTGCAGAGATTCCTACTGTCGTTTTTTTTTTTCGTGTGCATAGTCTTATAGTTATAACCTTAATAAATATTACTCAGCATTTAATATTTATATAGAATTTAGTGTATTTATAAATAGCTATAAATAAAAGCAAGATAATACTAAGAGAATATAAGCTAAGGTAGAGAGGGGAGTAAATTGAATTCAGGCTATAACGGATAGTATGAGATTAATATGTACTCTTTTTGTTATTTTTTTTACTGAATGAATAAGTGAATATACACTCAATAAAATATATATTAATGTATCCCTTCAATTTATTAGTTTTTTTTTAATTTGGTTTATGCCAAAATCTTAATTTATATTTGCATACTATATGAGGGGGTACCCAAATATAACAAGAATTGTTCTCTGGATTTCATGTCTGTTATAGTATATGCTTCTACAGAAACATACATCTTGCAGAAACCTTTTGCATCAATATGCAAAAGGAAATCATCATGTAAACTAATGATGCCACATAACACATTTTTTTGTGAAGGCATTTCACATATTTGGTGATTTTTATAATAAAAGAATAGTTTGAAGAATGTGAAGCTTTGTTTTTGCTTACAGAAAATTGCAGCAAAAACAGTTGTAATGCTTGAAATAAGCAAACTGATCTCAGAAAATGCAAGTTTATGAGTGATTATATTAAAATGGTAAATTCACTACATCCCTAAAATGTGTGGACAGTGAAGTCCAATATCAAAACAATGGGTTTTTTTAAACATTTTTTTCTTAGATTTAGTTTGTAATGGTCAGGCATTTTATCTGCAAGTTCTAAAACATTTACATGATGCTATAAAACATAAATGTCCAGTTTTGTGGCAAAAAGAGGAGTTTAAGCTTCACCCTGAGAAATTATCATCTCTCAAAGCCTTGAGTATGAAATACTTTTTAATTAAATTCAGTATGACCCAATTTATCTATCAACCATATTCACTTGATCTTGCTTTGTGTGATTTTTTTTTAATATCTCAAATGAAAAAAGTCTCTCTTTTTTTACAGACTTAGAAATGGTGGGGGAAATGCCACAACCATTAAACAGCATCATTTTGCAAGTGTTTCCAGAGCACTTTGAAAAAGGAAAAGCACATTTAGACTGGCATATTGCATCAAATGGACAGTAATCTGAAAATGATTAAATTTATAAAAAATAAACAATTTTGTATTAAAAAATTCTGGTTACCTTGGTTACCTTATTGTACATATAAAAAATATCTATTTTATATATGTGTGCTGAAAAATACTCTACACTTGAAGTTCAATAAACAATATGTATTTTATTCTAATCAAAGTTCTTCAACAGATTTTGGGCTATTATATATGATGTGCAATGTATATATGTTTATAAGCAGAGCTTAAAACAAAACATAATATAGCTCAGCTACATTTTGCCATAATATTAAGTAGCTTTTATGATTTATGAATTTTATATTTTGAATTTATTTTAAACTTAGTTTTAAAATGTGATTATTAATATATATATATATATTTGCATAATTTTTATAATTCTTTTTATGTTTTTTTTTTAGACTTGTTCAGCATCTTAATTGGTCATCATAGGAAAACAATGTGGTCATCTTGAAATTTTTGAGCTAGATTGTATGCAATGGATATATTCTTCAGCTATCCAAATTTTATTTTGATATTTCTAATTTGCATTAATGAAATGACTATTAAGTAATCCTAGTTTTAAAAAAAATATATGAAATTATTAAAATAAAAAAAAATTGTATTATATTTGTAAATATTTTTCTAAATAATACTATTTATTCATGTCGGCTACCAATGGTGCAATGTATATGTATAGAGGATCCCTATCAGGTAGACTGCAAAGGACTTATCCCACACCTGGACATATTAAACCAGCTAAAGGTTTAAACAGAACAAAGCTGGTAAAAGTAAAGGTAGATGGAGGTTGCTTGTGGTCTGCATGTCGAGCAGTAACCATAGGAGTATTTTTAATTATTGTAGGAACACTTATGGCAGTAATTGGATATTATTCTGAAGATCTATCTATGTTTGAAAAGCGAGAAGGTAATCAAACAATAATTGTCAAAGATGAAAACAGAGGATTTCATTTGAGTAATTTATCCTATGTAGGGCCAGTAATAATGGGAGTTGGTAGTTTTATAATAGTAGCGGCATGTGTGATGACATTTGAAGCAAGAGATAAAGGAGCAAAAATAGTGCCTCAGCCATTAAAAACTAACAAAGATAAAAATGTTTATGATTTGATTATTGAAAATATGACACGAAAACGTGATGGATTAGAAGAAAATGGGAAACAACCCAATGGTATTCCTGGTTTAACTGTTCAGAGTCAAAGTCGTCTTTTGAAGTATATGCTCAATGATAAAACAGGGCCTGTTGCAGGAGCTTTACTCAGATTTACCAAAGATATATTTACTATTGATATGGATAAAAACAAACGTATTACAGATAAACCTAAACGAAGTTCATCTATGTCATCCCTAGACAAATTGAAAAAGGAAAACTTGGTTTATAGACAAACACCTTTAAAAATTGCATCTGGCCTTCCAAGAAAAAACAGTAAAGGTTATCCTTTAGTTCGTCAAGCTAAATCCGCTGATGACACACTAGAGCCTTCTCCAAGAAGATTAAGACATATCATTCAATATACTCAAAGAGATTCATCTGAAAGTCATTTGAGTGTTCCCATAATGTCTAATACAATTGTAGAAGTTCATCAAGCTGAATCAGCAGACGATTTTATAGTAACGGACTCTAGACCAAGCACTAGAACCAGTAGCTTGCGTACAGACTCCATGGAACAGCCAATAAAAGTTCAAGTTTATGAACAACCATACAAAGCTAAACGTAATCCTCCCCTAATGAGGCAAGCTTCTGTAGAGAGCCTATTGGATGATGGAAAGCCAGAAGATTATTCTTGATTTTTCTTACTTTTATATTTTTACAAATATTTAAAAAGCCATGGTAACATACGGGTTAAAAAGGAAATAGTATTGTGTACATTTCATATATATAATATATAATTTTTTTCTTCAATATTTTTTAGAATATATGTTTTATAACATTTTTATAAAGGTAACGCATTTATTTGTTATTTAGCAATATGCATTATGTCTACCAAGATTTGTAATAAAGTTGCCTTTATAATGTATGACTTTTTTAAAAAAAAAAAATGAAATTTTAAAGTAATATTTTTGTGTCCCTTATAAGGGATTATTTGTATACAGTTTGCAAAATATCCTATAATAATCTTTAGTTTTAAATACGCTCATTTACATTCAATTTTCATTTTTACGTATCAAATCAACATATGTATACATGAAAAGAAACTACTTAACTAAATTAAATATAGTTGGTTATTTTAAATATTAATAGAGTACTATATATTTAGACAAGTCTTTTTTTATACATTTTCTTTAAATAGTTTATTATTTTCATTAGTAATATTATTATTATATACAGAACTTTATACAAACCATGACTTTATTTTTTACGTAAGATTAATAAAACAGAACTCAAAAAAAGAACAAATAGCCAAAATTTTAATAGATTTTTGTTCTCTCTTGATCTCACAATCCATAATCGGTTACATTTTCAAATATATATTAACTATGTGAAATTATTGTGAAACACACGTATTTAATATATATATCAATCACAAAGTAAAAATACTTAAATGCTAATAATAATGAGCTGAATAGTTATGGCAAAAGCAAAATGATTTTGCATCAAAAACAACTTTTTTAATATTAGAAATGTAAAATAACTTATTACAAAACAAAACAAATACAAATATGTTATGCTTTTAAGATTCTGTTTGTGCTAACTGAACTTTTCAACATCTCAAAACATCATTATAAATATATGCACGAGTATAAATATATATATATATAATATTAACATTATTTTGCTTACGCCCTTTATAGAATAATATATATATATATTAAAACAATTACACAAAATAAAATAAAATCACTAGCCAACATTAAATTAAAAATTCATTGTCAATAGTTTTCCTGCCAAAATAGATTTCACAAATGTAAATAATATAAAACACCACAATTCAAACTAACATTGCATTTACTTTTTAATATTAAAATATGTTTTGAACGAATTAATAATTTTAGCTTGATAAAACTTTATAAAAGAAATTCTTTATTTTTTTATTTTATTCTTCTCAAAAAAGACAATGTTAACCTGCTTAAACAAAATATTATGGCTTGTATACATATATTACAGAACTCAAATAATTATTCTGTTGTTATTAATTTATTCCAAAATTTATTTTAATATTAAAGGCAATTAAAATATTAATTTAAATTGTCAATGTAGTATAGTATTATTAGAGTTGTTTGTGTTATTTTATGCTTGAAGGATTTGCCTTTGCATGAAAATTGTTAATGAATTTTTGAATTTGATATTGGCTAATGATTTAATTTTTGATTGTTATAATTGTTTTCTAATTTTCATTAGATTAGATTTGATCATATAATATATATGTGTATGTATATTAAATATGTTCATAGCTTTAATGAGAGTTTTCCATGCACTAAACTAAAAGAAATATCCATCTATGCTATATCCAAGTAATTATTAATTAAAATTAATAATTCCAGTTGAATCATGTGATCTAGAAAAATCCTTAACCTAAAAGCTTACTTCTTTTAACTTTAACACTCTCATTAATTTCAAGGTTTAAATCTTGAGTCTATGCAACCATTTAATTTCATATATATAACTTTCATAGAAAAATGTTTAGTTACAAAGTAGAGTTTCAATAAATCTTCAAATCTTCACTTAATAAAACATCTGACCTGATTCATTATTTATATAAAATCTTGAGTAAAAGTTCTCTTCTTAGCTTAAGATAAAATCAGAAAAATGCAATTGTTAATTTCTATCATGTTATTCAGTTTGGACTACTGATTTTAATTACCTGGTTACTTCATAGATAGATAGCTGATTTAGTACATGGAAAACTGGCATTGCAATTTCATTATATATATATATATATATATATTCATATAAATCAAAGTTATATTAGATTTTTAATTGTAAAAAATCTATCTATGTGTGAGATTAAAATGATTATAATAATGTCTGGATAAATAAAAGATGAATAATAATTATTCATGCATTTTTGAAAATTTTCTTAAAAAAATATTGCAATGGTGATGAAAATGTGTGTGTATATATATATATGGTGAATTAAATATTTTTATGAATTTTTAAATTGATAAAGATAGAAATAAAGAATAGAAATAAAAAATTATGTCCATGTAAATAGAGATAACTCTAATTTTGATGCTGCCAGGAAACCATCAATTACTAATTAACAATCCTGAGACTAAACAACTTTTCTATTAACCTCTAAAATATTAAGTGAAGTGAAATGGTTCTTTTATTATATATATATAATCAAGCTCATTCATAAACATCAATATAATTTCAAAAACAAACTTGATCTAATATATTATATGTAATATTTAGAAACATTATTACTTATCATTAAAAATTAAAACACTAGCCAAATTCATTTCACAAAAATTCACTACCAATTGTTTACTTCCATAGTAGATTTCTCAAGTATATTTATATAATAAAATAATTTCCCACAATTCAAACTAACATTACCTTTAGGGCTTTAATTTTAAAAGAAATTTAAAAGAAATTAATAACTTTAGATTGTGAATATTTTATAAGAAGAGTATTTTTAATTCTTCTCTTCTTTTTATTTTTTTCAAAGAAGACAATCTTGTCTTATATTTCTCTTTGTAAATGCTTGTTAATTTAATATTTGAGTGTTTAATATTTATAACTATTTTTGTTTTTTAATTCATGTTTACTATACTTGAGAAAAATACTGATCTAAAATTTTATTTGAGCAAACTAAAGTTGTGTTCTTTGAAAAGAAAAGAATGAGAAGAGAACAATTAAAGATACTCTCATAAGATATTTTGAATCTTAACCCTTAAACCGCTAATTAAATCATTGGTTGTATGAGATAAAAATCAAATCTTTTAATTGGCCAACTCACAAACTGAAGACAAAGCCTATTGTTAAAACATATTCGTCTATAATATTAAATTCAACTCAGATACGTTTATAAAAAGTATATAATTAATTTTTCAGGTCATGAAGAAAACGAAAGTTCTTTCAAAAATAAATTGCTATTTATTTATTCTAAGATATTCTATATCGGCAACATAAAAGTTATAATGTAAACAAAAAGATCGACTTTTACGTTATAGAAAAGTAAATATTTCTTTTTACTACATCTTCAATATATTTACTTAAATCTTCAATATTTTTCGAAAATAATTTTGTTTTTTTATTATTCTCTCTGAAAATTATGTTTAATTTCCATAAATATTATTTAATAATAATTTAAATCGTATTCGAAATGAAAATCTCAGCGTTTTTCTTTATTTTCTTTGATCAGGCAGTTTCTTTGTTCTTTCCAGCCAATCAGAATGTCTTTTTCGGCTGAGAGCATGCTAAGAACCAATCACAAATAATGTTCCTTCTTTGTTTAGGTTTAAAATGCGTTTTTTTTTATTTTTTACTTCTAAAATAAATCGGAAGATGTCACCATCGTACAGAACTTTTAAAAACGAATTAAATACGTATTTAACAAATTTTATCGTATAAAAACGAACTAAGTTAGAGTGATTTTAGGTGTCGACGAGGAGTCTCGTCGAGCGCGGGAAAAGGGTTAAATTATTATTTATATAAAATTTATTTTAACAATAAAGTTAACAAAAACAATAGACAGATGTATGGGAATTATTTAATATATATATATATGTGTGTGTATGACTATGTTGTTTTGTACTATTGTTTCGAATTAATATCTTTTTGACAAATAAATCATTGTTTGTTTAATTTTTTTTAATTTGAATTTTTTTTTTTAATATGGCAAAGCGTTGACTGGGAAGCGAACCCGGGCCAGCTGCTTGGAAGGTCGCTATAGGCCACCAACGCTTGAATTTGAATTTTTTTTAGTAGCTTAATTTTAAATAGGGGTATTTGTTTTTAATTTAAGTGACTGTTTTAGCTTTCGACATAAAATTTTTAAAAAGTAGTAGCATTTGGTAAAATAATATTTGCCTTCAATTGAATACAGGGCTTATTCCATGGTCTCTGCAAAAATGTGAACAATTAATATATATAAAAAAAACATTAATTAAAACAAAATTACAGAACAAAACCTAACACATAGGAGCATCAAAACTAAAAATTAAATAAAAATGAGGAATATATCTGTGATTATGAGAACCAATTGATTGGATTAATGTACGTCTTCTTTATTTACAAGTAATTTGATTGCTTTATTATTTTCATTTTTAAACAGATAATAATAACATAAATTTTCTATATATAGAAAACACATATAAATGACAGATATTTGAAATATCATCTCACCTCCAACTAGCTAAAACATTTTTCATAATTAGGGCACTATTTATAAAAGCTTTTCTTTTTTTAGATGAAACTTTTCTGGAGAAGAAAGTCAAATATAAATTAAATATTTTAATAATAAATTGTAATATTACTACTATCATAAACAGAACAATATTCCAGATTTAATTTTCCCTTCCAGGAAAGACAAATCTATTTCCATTAGAGAATGCAATAAAGACAAATTGAAGATGCATTGAGACATTAGAACAGTAAAACAATATTTTTCATTAGACAAAAACATCAGTAGTAATTTGATCAAGCCTAAAAACAATCTCTCTTGAGTTAAAAGAATATATGAGATTTCATGTGGATATATCAGACTCACATGTATAAATGAATGTCTGCTTTATCAATGTCAGCAGATATGAGCATGATAATTCAATAACATGTTCCTTGCAATCATCAGCACTTATTTTTCAATACTAAAATCCTGTCCAGATGCATTAATCATCATCAAAGAATATTTTCAAAAGCCATAGAAATATTAAAGAAACTAAATTGCATTAATACCTGTGACAAATCAGCTAATCTCCCATATATTCAGAACAATCAGTTCTCATAACCTTAAGTCTAACATTCAAACCATATTCAGTTTTTAGTTTAACTGGATAAAAATATAATTCTTTTGTGTATTTTTATTCTGATCCGATCTGTAATTTTGATTTAATTAATTTTTTGTTTGCAATTTAAAGTAACTTAATGATCTATTTAAGGGCAAATTTTATTTCATCTAGCTCCATTCCTCTTTAAACACTTACTCAGAATAATACTGACAATTGAAATGAATTATACTACATCTTTTGCTCATAAATATCTTCATTTCCATAAACTTATATGTAATCCTTTATGTAAGGGTGTTGGATTAATGTCTAGAATGTAAGAATTATAATATATTTAAATAGTTAAAAAATATTTTGTTCAAAACAACAATTTAACACCTGAATATATATAGTTTATTGATGTTGTTACTCAAAATATAAAATAATACAATAACAAAAAATACATAAAATAAGAATATGGTATTTAAAATGTAAATACATGTAATAATATAAACAATATATTACAAAATGCAGAATCTAAATTTCTGATTAGTTTTATATTTCAGGTAAAAAATACGAATATATAATTTTAAAAAATGTATATAATTTGTAAGTAATCTAGAAATTATATATATATTTAAGTCAAATATACTTTGTTTACTATATATATATATATATATATATATATACTAAAACAATAAAGGAGGTTGCCTTGACTGCAGATTGAGATTGTTGATAGCTTAAATATATATATATAAAGGTAAATAAATTATTTGAATAATGATAAATAGAAATAATAATATTGCAATTAAGATAATACATAAATATTTTAAATTATATTATTAGTAATCATTGTCATTACTGTTTAAAACAAAAACGTATCCCAGAAGTAATTAGTATCACCACGAGTTTTAGCATTTATGCTCTGACATTTTTTGCCATCTACTTATAAACACATCCACTTTAATTTTTGTCTTTATATGGAGTTTACATGTTTTTCTTAATCTAGGAAAACTAATACAGTTATTGAATCATTATACTTCTTATAGATTTATATAGTAACTCAAATTCTTTTAGCCATCTCACTTTTTTGATATGTGAAGACCTATATTTACACATAATTTGATAAAATACATTATTTTTTTTGCTGCTTATGACAAATCTTTTTGAATTATTAAGCAATTTATGTACATTCAATGAAAGACAGAAAAAAAATCATATAATTTTTAAATAAAATTAATTTCGTTATTTAAAACATAATGCATTGTACATCTTTGATATCTTGTTTCATTAATTTTATATGTTTCTTTTAATATATAGTATAGTGATATACGTTTATTTTTCATCATAACCACCATCTATAAACTTTTGTTTAAAATTCACAATTTTTTCCCCATCTCACCATTTGTCTAATGATAAAACTTAACATTATGGAACAGAAAAATTTTAGACCAACCCATTTAATATATAATTGACCTATTTGATTAATAATGCATGTATCCATTTTCTTGTATTACTTAATTATTAATTTGTTATTTAATTTTTATTTTAAGTAATAAACTTTATTAAATAAACATTTAAATATGTACTGGAAATATCTACAAATTAGTTTTGATTCACTTTATCCATTACACCAAATTTACCAATCCTGTCCCCAAAGCACTACAATGCAAATCTATAAGACTCTCATTGTTGAAATGTTAATATTATTTTCCTTATTAAATCCTAGAGTTAGGCCATGCAAATCATATTCCTAGTTTAAACATGGAACCTTTATTCACTCTTGAGAGATCTTTTATTTTACCACTCTTTTTGTGTGTGTACTTTTATTCTCACATTTCACAAGTAGTCATAGCAATCCCTCCCAATACTATTTCTATAATCTTCTTAGGTCAGTATTTCAAACACCTAGAAAAATAGATGTCCCAATCATTGTCAAGTTTCTTCAACCAATTAAACTTTTTATTATCAAAGATTAAAGAACACCGGATTGTCCATATAGTTTTCAGTGCATGTATTATCACCATTGCATTATGAGGTTTGAATTTTATTACATTTTGCTTCAGTATTATTTTAAGATTTATCATTGGGGTGTGGAAAACTCTGTATCTTAGCATCCCAAAAGCACTGCATTCTTCTAGTAAGTGTTGAAATGTTTCACATTTATTTTTATAAAATGAACAAGTTTCCTCTAAGCTCATTCCCAATCTTTTATTAATGTATGTTGTGGTCGGTAAAATTTCATTGATCAACTTGAATATGAATATCATATATGTCTGTGGTGTATAAATTGAATGGAATTTAACTAGGACCTCTTTCATTGAGCAATTTATCTAAAGCCTTCCAAATTTTGCACATTTAGGTCATCTTGTATGTCTTTATATACAATAAACATATCTGCCAAATAAGATTTCTCTCTGCCCCTATTTCACTATATATTTTTATATACCCTGTTGGTGGACTGAAGTATTGATCCTTAATAACATTTAAATATGTTTTTGCAGTAATAAAATTTACACATACTTTTGGATCAACTAAGTTAAGCCCTCCCTTATTAATGGGTAACTGTAATATTGCCATTGATAGTAATCTAGATTTCTTTCCCCAGAGGAATTTTTTAGCCATCTGGTTTATTCTACTAATTGTTTTGTTATATAATTTTACCCATGGACCATAATAACTAAGGACCCCTGTTGCAATTGCATTGAACAATTGAGTTCTTATCACTTCATACAACTTGAAAGATGTGAAGTTATTAATCCTCATTTCCATTTTTTTTGTAATTAGTTGATTTAAGTGATCATTCATACATGTCTTTGACACATATATTGTCAATCCAAGAAATGATTTTGGCTGATCTATAAATTTGGATGGTATTTTTTTATTCATTGTCAATTACTATGCTGCTGATTTGTTAGATTGAACTAGTGAACCTGTAACTTCTTGAAACATTTTTAGGACATTCATCACTACATTAATAATATAACTATTTTTTAGTAAAGGCAGTGACTCCTATTGTGACACCCAAATATGGTATATAGATTCCATTAACTAATATCTCTATTTCTTTGATCAAGGGGTCTATGTAAATTGTGAATAATGGAGCTGCCAATGGTGATCCTTGGGGAATACCTTTCTCTGGGATGAAGAATTCAGATCTGCACATATAATTTTTATAGGACATTCACTATTTTTTATGTAATTCACTATAGCATTCTCTAGATATTTGTCTTCTTTTATCATATTGTTCAGGGCTTTTGTGACATATGACCAGTTAATTAGATCAAATGCTGACTTAAAATCAATTTGTATTGCAAAGTACTACATTAGCTTAAGCTTCTTTGCATACTTTATTGCTTCTTGTATTTTTATAGCTGTATTTATGACTCTTTTGCCCTTAATAGTGTGATGTGCTGATGATATTTTATCTCTTACCAAGTTATTCAATTTTTTAAGTCGTATTCAAGCCAAAAATTTTTGAATCAATATCTTCTATAGATATGTTTCTTAGGTTTTTGAAAGTTGGGGTTTGTTTTGATTTGTCTTTTTTATGCTAAAAATTATTTTTATGTAAGGCCATTCAATCCTTTCATTACACATCTGATTGAAAAATTTTGACATTGCACCTGCCAATACATAATTGATCTGCTTGTAGACTGAAGCTGGTATAGAGTCATTTGCCATTGTTGTTTGCAACTTCAACCTATTAATTTTATCCATTATTTCCTGAACTGATATATATTCCTTTATATTTTCTATAACCACACTATCATATTTATTAATGCCTGCTACTTGACATCCAA
Organism: Epiperipatus broadwayi; assembly: GCA_028023455.1. Classification (NCBI taxonomy): domain Eukaryota; kingdom Metazoa; phylum Onychophora; class Udeonychophora; order Euonychophora; family Peripatidae; genus Epiperipatus; species Epiperipatus broadwayi. The sequence continues at coordinate 11,430,667 of JAQFVV010006199.1, forward strand.
ACTTCATTTTTAGCTTTTCAATCATGTATTCATCAACCTCATCTCCAGATGCCACAGCATTCTCCTCTATCTCCACGGAAGCAATGCCCTTTGTATGTGGTATATAAATTTTGCTATAATTAATCACTGGTTTTGATATGTGATTTATTCCATGGATCAATTTCCATAGTCTTAATGTATAAGTTTCTTGTTGTATCAGATTGTATATATTATTGTATTCAACTTGCAGTTTATTGATCAATTCATGATTAGGACTTATGCCAGAAATATTCTGTAATGTCTTATGAATTTCATGGATTCTATTTTTTATTTGGTTCTGAGATAATTTACTATACTCACTTTGATAGTATAAGTCTGATATGTATTTCTTTATTTTATACCATGAAATGCATGGAGGTAGTTTTGTAAGTCTTGTTTAATAATTTGTAACAATTATAATGTTTGATAATTGATCGACTGAAAATATGATTTGGCTCCTAATATTCTTTTTTAATGTGTTTGAATATATGTTTTTGTTTCTTATATAATTATTAATTTGCAGTTGTACTCTTAGATAGTCAGAAAATGCAATAAGTGATGTGTTAATAATAGAATCATTAACTTTACTTGCTGAAATGAATATCTACTGCTGAAAAATGTGTAACCATGATTTTCATATTTCATTTGTAGTGGATATAGGGACACATCCCTCAACTTGTGTTCTAAGGCTTTAGGAATGTTTTGGTATGAACAATTAAAATCACCACCCATTATCACAATACTTGGCTTTTGCATCAGTTTGTTCTGTACATATGAATAATCTTTGAAATGTCATTACCCCTTGCTATAGAATATGCTGCAATCAAGTAATGTAGCTCATTACAAATAACAAATGACAGAACTATGTGATTTGTTTGTAAATCTATTATTTGTATTTTTCTTATTACCGAGTGCATATTTATTAATACTGCTACTTCCTGTGAGGATCTAACATTGAATTTGAACAGAAATATATTATTTTTTGATAGTTTTTCTATAATCCATATAGGAGTATTATCACTTATTTTTGTTTCTGGTAAAATTATCACTTCATATTTTTGAGTTGCTATATAATCTAATATTTTCTCTGCTTTATCTTGACCATTCATTCCTCTTATATTTATTGATAGTATATTAAGTGACCTGTTCATGATTTAACATAATTGGAGTCTCCTTATTTCTTTTTAAACTATCAATTGTGTCATTTTTTCCTTTTTCATTTGAATCATCATTTAATTTTGATCGATTAAGATCACTAAAGCTTTGTAATCTTTTATATTTAACATTAGTGATATCATTGTTGGTTTCATAATTATCTTCTATATCTTTATTATCAATTACTTCATTATTATCTTTTTGTTTGTTGGCAAGTATTTCTATTTTTTGTGAGATTCATATTTACTAAATTTACATCTGTATCTGTACCTAATCTTGTCTCATCTGCAATGTTATTAGGACTATCTTATATGATTCTATTTCAACTGACATTGGTTCAGTAATAGTTAAGTTCAACTCATTATTTTTCTCAATATGTGTTTCATATTCACACAACTTATCATCTTCTTTTTTGTTGTTCACTATATTTGCCCATGACTTATTATTCCTAGTATTACATAAGTGATTCATTCTGTTAAATTTATTGCACTTAATGCAATTTCCGATTTCACATACTGCCACTATGTGACCGACTCTGTTGCATCTAAAGCATAGAGGGGGTCTCAACATAATATTATAGAAATTGGCATTTGATCTTTTATTATCTTATGTGGTAACTATTCTTTCATTATTTCTTTTTTTAGTTTTATTATAATCTTCCATGCATTTGTAGGGATTTTGAAAGCTATACTTGGCATCATCTCTCTTTCGATATCTATCACCTCAGCATAATTATCCCTTTGAGATTTGAAGTATTCTACATTGAAGCTGGGTGATGTGTGCAATATTCTTCCATATATCAGAGGGTTCAGCTCCTTTGACACATAGATTTTCATCCTTGCATTTCTTTAATTAAATTTTCTGCTCGTTCTTTTTGATCCTTATTAAAATATTCGATAAACACAAATCTTCTAGCAGGAAAAAATGCTGTATATTTAAATGTGTCTATTAAGCCATTAGCATCAAGTATCTTCAAATACTCATTTAGATCTGGTTTGTCCAAAATGTGTTCACCTATATTATCATTCATTTGAATAATTAAACTTAAAATGGATGTATTCAGTGTCATACAATTGATAAATATTTTCTTCCAATATGCATTGAGTTTTACAAACACTTTTGGGCGAAGCTTATTTGTTTTTCATATTTTTGTATAATTACCATTAAGCTCTACAAATTGTATTTTTTTACTATTATTAGTTATGTCTTGCTTACTTTCTAATTTATTATCCATAATTTTTAATTTTATGCTTTCTGAAATGTGTTTATTGATTTGTGTTAAGGTCAGCAAAACATCCAGTGAATTATTATTGTTATAGCTATCTGCTCTCCTTTTTTTACAATTGCTCAATATTTTCCAATCAGCATTCTCATTATCAACATTATTATTTAAGCTTTCATCATGTAGTATTTTTTATTTAATACTGAAAGATTGCTTTTCTCATTTTTTGATAGCGATGACTGTGTGTTTATTATCATATTCCCATATATGCTCTTTAGATCAACTCTATCTATTAATTTGTTTAATTCAGGATTATTACCAGATTTTCTTAGATTATGTTCTTTTTTACAAGCCTTATCAGCCATTTTACTATTGCTTTTCTTAATTGAATCCAGTTGATTCATTTCGAGATCATTGTGATTATCATTAATTTTAGAATTACTTACTCTAACTTCTGCTGTCTTCCTACTTTTTTTCCCATTTTAAATTTTGATTTTAAAGAACAACTTTAGGAGATTTAGTGGAAGAGGCAGCTAATGTCATGACCTGTCATGTTGCTTCCCGGAAATGTGTGTAATTTGTTATTTAATGAATCATCAGATCTGGTAATAAATAATTCAACCCACTTAATTCCTTTAGTTTGTTCATATTCAATTTCCCATTTTAATTTTTGCTACTTCAAACTGTTTTCATGTCTACAAGCAAAAGTATTACCAACTTTTGTCATGTAAATTTTAATATCTTTAAAATCATAAATATTAAGATAATATTGTCATATATAAATTTCAATATCTTTAAATCATAGATACTATGGTATTGTTTTCATATTTTGGTTTATTTAAAGTTTAAAAAATTTATGCAAATTAGCCAACTTTTAGATATCTTGTATTTTGTTTCATACATTCTAGGTTGTTATTTTTTATGAATTTTAAAGATTTGATAACAAGATTTCTAGTATACTCCTTGATTGGACTGAGCCTGTTCTATAATATTTATTGAGTATACTCAGTCAATGAAACATTTTGAAGCTACTAATGAAAGTATAACAACAACCACATCTATTATAGAGTTACTAATTCTGTAAGTTTAAATGATGTGATAATTTTGAGATATTGCAGTTACAAAATTACATCAGTTTGGTTTTATTGATGGAATACATTATAATATATGGGACTAATATTACAATTCATTGACTGTTACAAAATTTTACAGTTCTTTGATTAATTAGACTCAATAATATTATAAAATAGGCACTAAAAAATTTATTACTGAATTTTTAAAATTCATAAAAGATAATATTATTGTTTCTTCTGAAAACAAATATAAGATGTCAAAATGTTAACATCAGTTGCCTACTTTGTTTTATGTGCATATGAAAACAATAAACTTAGTGTTTATGATTCTAAAGATATTAAAACTTACATGAGATATATTGTTTCTGTCATTTGTTTGTAGTCATACAAACAGTTTAAGCTATCTTATACAAAAATTAAGATGGACAAATGAAAATTAACTCACTAAAAGTATTAAACATTTGGAATTGTATAATAACAGAATTGATGATTCATTAAACAACAAATTGTTAATTAAAAAAGTAGATACATGCATTGTTAATTATAAGTTATAAAATATTGTGAATTTTACAAAAAAAAATTATAGATGCTGGTTGTAGTAGAAAACTAATTCACAACATTATACTTCAGTTGTTTGTTTGTTTGTTTTTAAAAAAAAGAAACATGAATTTAATGAAACAAGATAAATATTGATATATATTCAAATACTCAAATTATTATTTTTTAAATATATGGCATTAAATTTAAGTTTTATTTTGTTTTACCCTTAATAACTCAAAAAATATATCTAATAATTAAAAAATATTATAATTTTCTATATTATATGCAAAGATAGGGATTCACATATCAGAAAATTGTGAAGTAATTTTGAAAAAACATCAGTTGCTATATAAACATAAGAAAACTAAAAAATATAATGATTCAATAAATAGTTTTATTAAAAAAAACGCTTTTGATTTTTATTTGAATAATACTATATTGCTTTACAAGAAAATAAACAATATAAAAAGATGTGCTGTTTATAAGTAGATTATTCAAATTTTTTATTAATAGAAGCATAAATGTAAAAATGTATGATTTTTGAAGAATCATTTGGTATTGGTTGTTTTTATAATTTCTTTTTTTTTTTTTAAACAATTAATAAAAATTATGAATAATGTAACTGAAAATATTTCTGTAATATTGCATCATTATTTTTCCATTATTCGATTGATTTCTTTTCTTAATTATACATGTATATATAAGTGAAAATTTTATCTTGGATAAAGATCTTAAAACTTTATAAAATTATTGCTAAAATTGCCATCTAATTTTTGATTTATTAAAAAAACACACCAAAAGTGAAGTATATGTTCTTCATTGTAGTGAATATATTTATATAATCTCATACTATACACACTTTAATAAAATTGTTTGTTGATCTAATCTATTACTCAAAAAAAAAAAAATTCCATCAAATTTATTTTGAAGATTAGTAGCAATTATTATTTATGAAATAGATTTTGTCTAATATTATTGTATTGTATAGAAATGAATATCAATAAATACAATTTAATCATTTTATAGGAAAAAATTTCTAATATACCAAGCATATTTTAAATAAAGAGATAATATTTGCAATTAAGCCCTTAAAGAATTGAAATGTTTCAGAAAATGATAGAATCACTATAAATATTTTAAAAGAAATAAGTAAAAAAATAAAGAAATTATTGGCAAATTGTGATTGATATCTAAATAAGTAAAATTTGAATAAGAATATGGGTATCCAATAAAGTTGGAACCAAGAATTATAAATTTATATCAGCTATAAGTTAAATATAAGTTATACATTAAGATAATTTGACTCTATAAGCATTTCTGCCATGATAAAAGCCTTGAAACATCAAGAAATAAATCCCAAATATTGTCAAATTTTGAAAATTGCAATAGCAGCAAAAAGCAATTATAAAAAATTTTATTATAAAAATATTGTATAAATTAAACATAAGAAAATTAAAATAAATGAAAATTACTTAAATTATTAATATTTTGAGAATGATGTATCTATTTTTACAAATATGACATCAAGAGAATAGGATTGAAGAAAAGTAAAAGAACTATTTGAAAGTTAAATCTCTTAAAAAATTCAAAATTTATATAATCTACATTTAAACTCTGTTTGTGAAAATGTTAGACAAATATTCCACCATAGGGCTTAAACAATATATGTATTTAAAATTGTTTTTCTTTGTGAATTTGATATGATGTTATTTATTTCATTATTATTTACATAATATTGTATAAGCATAATATTTAAAAAGATTTTTCTAGCACACTTTTTATACAAATATCAAACTTAATTTTGATAACCAAAATTTCAAAAAATTATAAAACGTTTAGAAAATAAATTAGTTACAAATTCTATTTTAGAAAAAAGAACATCCAACAGCAATAACAAAAAAAACAATTTACATAGAATTTAGTAAAAAATACCAAATACTAATAAAGACAATTTAGATTTCATTTAATAAAGATATAAATTGCCCTTTTTGAAGCAAACATGCTCTCTCTTCTAATTTACCAGCTGAGATTTTATATTTTATAGAATTGTTTTATAATTTTTTGTATCTCTAGAGTGCTTACATATATATAGCCATAACAATGAAATTGATCATAGAAGTCAGAGATCAAACAAGAATAAGGTGAACATATGCTTAGTATATGTAGCAATATATTAATAAAGAATGAAGAAAGCATTGTTTTACAAACACATTGTTTTGTTTCACAACTAGGATATTTGATTCCAGATTAACCTGGGCTCTTTACCAAACATTATTGGATTACTAGCTGAATACTATTGTTTGATTTCTCATTATTATTACAATTCTATTGCATTGTATATTGGCAATTCCTTAAGAAATGTTCAAAAAAATCCGAGTCTAGCCAAGACTGTACAAGCATTAGGAGTTGGTGTTGGCTTTCATGATAACATCTACAAGTATTATTTATACACTTTAATCTATTCTAAAAAGTTTTTACAAAAAAATACGGGTTAATATATATATATATATCAGTACATCTTTATATTCAAATAGTAAAAATAATAGAACGGCAAAAAAGGAAATAATATATGCAGCACAAAAAAATGTAAATTAGTCAAGTTATAAATAATTATATATACAAAGAAACAAAACATTGTAACTAATTCTACAATTTTCAAAATACTAATACATAAATATATAACTAAAATAAAAGCTATAGTCAGTTTATAGCATAATTGTTTTAAAAGGTGACTCTATAGCTTTTATTTATTTATTGTTTTGAAAAATGATGAACATACAGTATATATAATAACAAAAATAGTTTAAATTTTTAAAAAAGATATTATATAAGTAAAAATTAATAGAAAGTTGAAACTATTATTTCTGATAAGAGAATTCAAGGGTTTAACTTCCAATTCATCTGCAAATCAGAGGGATTTTTTTAAGAATATATATGTATGTGTTTATATATATTAAAGGAACTTCAATCTGTTCTCTTTTTCATTATAGCTTATAAAATTACAGCACACAATTTAGAAATATTGCGAATTAATTTGATTGTATATATATGTAAGATAAATAAAATTGTAATTATAATTGAAATAATAAATTTAATGGTTTACAAACTATTACAAACAATCCTTAAATCCACAGAAGTACTTTCGGTTAATTTTTTAAACCTGCCTCCACTGCCATTAAATTCAAAAAAAAAAAACGGAAGCAAACGTCATCACGTTTTTTCGCTTTTTTTTCCATCACGTTTCCTTCCGCTTTTTTTTTTTTTTAATTTCATATGTCATAGCATCGGCCGGGACGCGAACCCACAACCGTCTGCAACCAACTACTTGCTTGCATGCCGGCTGTTGATGCAGGTTTAAGAAATTAACGGAAAGTACTTCTGCGGATTTAAGGATTGTTTGTAATAATTTGTAAACCGTTAAATTTATTATTTCAATTATAATACATATATAATCATTAAAATCAGTCAATGATTACTTATAAACCCATTTATCCTTGAACATTATTATACTTATATATACATGGTGGTGATACCGGAAGATAATCTTATACATTTGGTGGTGATATATACATATATTTGGTGGTGGTACTGAAAAATAGTTATATGAAACAATAGCACCATATTAATTACATAGAAAAATAAATAGATATGCAAGTAGATACATAGCAGATAAATGGATAGATGTACACACATCATTATATATATTAAATGAAAGAAGCAAGTAAATTATTGATAAATTTTTAATTTGATGTTGACTAGTGATATTGTCTTTGAATTGGGATACTTAGTTCATTATATTGATTAGTTAGCTTTTGACATATAATATTATTTATATATTCTAATAATTTTAATAAATCTATAAATAAATAATAGCTATTAAATATGTAGCACTAAGAAGATATAAATATCATTTTATGGAGAAACTAACATCAATGTGTAAGCCATAATATTTGTTTATAACCAAATTACAAATAAAACACTTTTATCATATCAGTACTAATTAATCTATTGATAAGGCTATTTTTTAAATGTATTAATCTATTAGTTAAACCACTTTCTCAAAATAATAAATTAACTGGTACTGATAAGAGAAAATATGTATTATTTTTAAGCTTTGTTAAAATAACTTTATTAAAGACTGACTTGTGAATTAATATTATGGTTTATATATAAAAAAACTAACTTTTTCATCAAATATTATATATATTGCAAATAATTATATCGTCCATTATTTTCTGCATACAAATAATAATATCTAAAAAGAATATACAACAACAAATATTATTATTTCGATACAAAAACATTTTTAAATTATTAAATAAGATTTCATGATCTTCTTCAGTGTACATACATATATAAATACATATGTACATATATATATTGAAGAAAATAAAATATTAATTGCTGCTTTTTCCATGCAATATAATATTTGTGGTTGAATGACCTATATATATATATATTTGTGGTGATAATCAAATAATATAACTTTTATTCAAAAAGTGTAATAATTACTCTTTTTTATTGCATTGCCAAATGTGTACAATATAATACTAAATGCACTTTACTACTGTTACACAATGCTTTATTTATCACCCTCTTTTACAGTTTATAGTTTCGATTACTCCAGCAATCTTCTTCAGAACTATTATTTCTCCTAACTAATTTTTAAATTTTGAATTTAGTAATTAGGAGATATAAAAGTTCTGAAGATTGCGGAGCAATTGAAACTGTAAATTGTAAAAAAGAATGATAAATATAGCATTGGGTAATGGTAGTAAAGTGCATAAATAATTTAGTATTATATGGTTCTATTCAAAAACCAACTATATCACAACAATAAAACTATATGTGAGTGAGTGAATATATATTGTTCGCTTGATATTAATTTACAATATTCTATTAACTCTGACATTATAATATATTCTCAAACTCTGGCAACCATAATGTATTCTCAAACATTTGATCATTTTAAGAAAAGATCTAACATTTAGTATTATTTCTGTCAAGTTTTGTAAAATTGAAAATCTGTAATTATTTTTTGATGCAATTTGTATATTTTGTAATATAGTGAAATTAATGTGCATTAGAAAAGCAATATTCAAATTTTTTTAAATAAAACATTATAAATAATATTTTATAATAAAAATACCCCAAAAGGGAAATTACATTGTATTTTCAAATAACATATTTTTTAAACAATTTTTACTATCATTCAAACATATTTCATTTTTTTAACAGCATTTTGAAGTGTCTTTTATGTTTGTCATTTTGATGTAAATCTATTTAGTAAATTTATTTTTTGATTGTATTGTTATACAATAGGGCAGATAAAAAAATAATCTAATAACTTTTTGTTTTTACTATATTTTATTATATTAATTTTTTGTAATTATATTTATGAATATTAGACATAAATAAATAGTGTATGCTTTTATATTAAAATTGTTTATTTTAGAATTAAAGATTCAAAACAGTCAATGCTTTTATTGTGCTAAAAATTGTAGATTTTTATGTGATAAGTATATGTTAATTATATAATACTTCTCAAATTGCTGTTTGATATCATTACTTAAAAATATAATTAAAATGATAATAGTTATAGCCATTTGTTGAGTGTTGATAACAAAATATTATTAAAACTTAATTGTTTTCTGAAATTACAAAATTCACAATTTTGAAAAATCTTAAAAAATTTAAAAAAAAAAAACTATTTTCTTTCCCAGCTTACATTGATTTTAATAAGTTTATCTTGCTTCCAAATCCAAAACCTACATCTAACAATGAATAAAAGCAATAGGCTCTAAATGACAATGCATTTAGGTAGTCACATGATATGTTTGTAGAAATTGATCAGAAAATATTGGTTGGGTTGCTATTATGGTATTGCATTTATTTTACTTCTTATTTATTCATGGTTTCTGAAATTGGGGAAAAGATGTCACTAAAATAAATAGTAATGTTTTCTTTATCCACAGACTCATCAACTAGGGATTATAGTTATCTATGGATTGAAGGAATATTAAATTTTTTAAAAAGACATTTGTAAATTTGAAATGCTAAGCCTTGCATATACATTGCTTTAAGACTGCTAATATTAAGCATCTATCAGTCAGTCATTTTATTGCATTTTAATTAAATCATTCATGTGGGTGTTTTTGGCTCTCTCTAGATGTATTACTAGCTTTGTTAGTAAGTAAATTATTCTAATTATTTATTATTTTTGTTGATATGTAAATAGACACATTAAAAATTAGCATATTTAGATGCAGATTTATGTTAAGCACATGTATTATGGAGAGTTCACTATTATTCACTATTTCAGATATCCTTAGTTAAGTTTCAAATTAAATGGCAAAAAATATATTTAATTAAGTAATTCAAAGAATTTATTTTAAAAAAATATTCAACTACTTCTGGGTACATAGAAACTTTAGTAATTTTACAAAGTAATGCAATGTGTACAATTTTTCCATTTTGTATAAATAAATATAAGTTACCTTAACCAGGTATAAGTTCAAGCCCTATGTGAATACTGTCACTAGTCAGGCCAGCAACACCTGAAGAAGAGTGGAGAATAATACTACTTAAAATGTTGCATAACAATGAACCTATGTTATCTATTTTTCTATTATTGCTACCAAATTGTTTGTATTTGAGAAGTTTAAATAAAGTTTAAAATTTTCTATATATTCAGCATTTATTGATAGATGATCAAAATAGTCTACATATTACCACATAAGTTTTTAAAATAATGTTTTTGTTTTAAATGTGTAGTTATTAAAACATTGTTATATCTGTTGATTAATAGAGTTGTTTTGAATTTTATTTGTCATTTCTGGGTGTCAGAATTGTTTCTCATATCTATGCATATCCAGGTATTAATAATTTCTAAAATTTGGACTTCAGTATTGATATGTGATAGGAGATAATTTTGATTTGATTTTATTATGATCTAAAATATCAGGAATTTGTATATCAGACATATAGTCATTAAAAAAGCTTTAGTTATCAGAATTAAAACAATAGAGACTTTGATCCACAAACCATATTTTATATTAAATTATTAATTATTTGAGATAGTAATTTAGTGGCAAATATTTAAATAATATTTATAAAACTCATTAGCAAAGTTTTGATCTGGGCATATAATAAATGAAATAAAATAGTCATTTAACATAAATAGCACAATTAGATATATATAACAGAAACTACTTGAAATTTCCAAACGTCAAGCATTGGTAGTCGAGTGGTCAGCACAGCTGCCTTACAAGCAGTTGTCCCGGGTTTGCGGATCCACTTCCCAGCCGATGCTTTGACATATGAAAAAAAAAGTAATATGATTTATTTACTGAAAATTCTATGAAATAACAGCTATTAATTTCTGAAGAAAAAAAAATTACAAACCATCTTCTAGTTGTTATAAATTATGACAGCAATTTAAGTAGTAAGAAATAATTAGCAGATACTAAACATATATATAAATATACGTAATTAAACAATAGGGTTAAAAAAATATATGTGATGTATTTTAAGGATATATAAAACTAATTGAAATAAATAATTTTTGCAAATATAAGTACCATGATGCAAGTATTTATACCATTCAATCAAATATAAACCATTTTTATCAACATGAACTTGTTTTACCTATTAACATTTTAAGTGATTTTTTTTTGTTTAAATTTTGATTATTAATTAAATTCAGCTTGATTTGATGTTAGATTTATTTTTGATTCAATATAAAGTTGTTGTGTTTTTTTTATGTAATTAAAATTCAGAAGATTTTGTAACTCTGCGTTATATTATTGCTTACTGTTTAATTTAAATATGATATAATTGTCAAATTAATTTTGTGTATAATTGTAATTATTACAAAATTTAACTAGAAACTTTTGCTTATAGTATATATATATAAATTTTAACAAATTTATTTAAAAGGGGGAAATAGTAAATTAAACATAAATTATTTCTTTCGTGATTAAATTATTACACTCATCCATTTTCAATAAATTGCAAACAACAAAAAGTAATTTACAGATAGTTTTTAGCTTTCAAATAATGAATCCAAACATTGCATTGTATTAATTCTTAAGTGCTTATGAATATTTTGAATATAGCACACAAGCATATCACATACAGATTTTTTCTCAGTCATACTACAATTAACTATTATTATTATAATATTCATTAAAGCTGTAGCCTCAAACACATGCGTATAAAATGCGATAGTAGGGACCTCTACAGGTCTTAAAACCACAAGCTTACTCATTGGAAGAAGCTTGTGGTTTTAAGACCTGTAGAGGTCCCTACTATCGCATTTTATACGCATATGCTTGAGGCTACAGCCTTAATGAATATTATTTTCTTAATCAATGTGCGTTTAAATAAATTTATAATTACAACTTTATATTATTATTATAGCAAATATTAAGCAGATTTAATTCACATGTAAACATCTTTTAACATTTAAATGATTCAGCTACCAAGTCTTCAACAAATCTTTACCTTATAATTATGCTATTTTATATATCTAATAATCAAATGGTTATATGCTTTCATAGAAGCTCACGTGATTTTCAAGCACCAGAAATAACAGATTGAACATTGATCCAGGAAACTTTACATTTTAAACCCATAATCCCACAACTATCTTAAACCACACAGAAAAACAGCATTTAAATAGTGCTTTGGAAAGTCTTTTCAACAGCTTTTTTAAAAAAAACATCTAGTGACAAAGATTTAAATATATTCCATTTCTTTCTTTAAACTTCTATTATCTTTATTTATTTATACATAATCTTTTAATACTCAATTTTTTCTAATAAAACGTCATATTATAATGATTTTCTTTTAAACATCATGTTGTTATTTGATTTTTTTTTCCCACAACCAACAACTTTCTGTATAATATTTTATCTTTTCATAAACAATTACCAAATTATCATAATCTATTTTTAGGCATAATCTTATACCATCTTTTTTCTAAGTGAGAATCAAAATCTTCTGCACATGAGATAAACACTCCTAAGCCTGACGTTCAGGGACTCACTTTTTATTCTTATGTTTATTAACTAAGAATATTTAGATTCTCATTTTCTCATCAATAAGTGACTGATTAGCTAGTTATCTTAACTGTGCATGGAAAATATTTCCAAATTTTGTCCAGCTTGAATTTTAAGCCAAGGTTGTGAGTTTAGCAAGCAGATTTTTTAACCATTATCTATGAGATAATTTAATTAATATTTGTAAATTTTAATTTAGTTTTTACTATTATTAGAAATTTTGAATAGGTATACTTTATTTTAAATTTACAACTTCACTTTATGTTTCATGTATTATGCAAAAACAATAGAAAGCCATAGATAAATAGATAGGTAGGTAGGCAGTAGGTAAGTAGATGGATGGGTCAGAGGTTAGGTATATATGTAGGTAAATAAGTAGATAAATAAATAAATATATAAATTGATAGATAATCTAATAAATATAGATAAATAGATAGATGGATAGATAGACCCACTAGATAGTTAAATAGATTGCAACAGAATACAGTGTGTGAATGAAGATAACTATGGGCATCTATTTATAAATTGCACCCATTGGTGCACCAAGTATATAATGGAGTGCTGGATGTATTGGCATATAGCTTCACATTGGGGTTGTTAAAATAAATATAAAAAATCATTAATTGACAATGGGTATGTGCATGCATTCGAGTATAATGAAACAATCAAAGTATTTCAGCTATATATTCATTTCTAGAGAGAGAGAAATATATATATATATATTCAATTTCCATCGCTTAATGTGCATGTACAAATTAAGATTTTATATGATTAGATTTAAGAACTCATAAAATAAAAGTCCTAAATGTTAATCAATTGCAGCACACCTATGTAAAGAAATACAAATTGAGAATAATGAGCTAAGACTATTTAAATAAGAAATATATTTAATTAATAACAACATTTAATTGCTATGGAAGTTTTAATATAACATTTGCATATCTGATTACCTTCAAAATGACAAAATTAATTCAGGTTTAAGCAAAATATTATTTTTCAAATATATCTGTATTTACTTTAGAAATATTAAAGACACTAAATTAACCTTTGACATTATTAAAAATAATCGACAATTAATCAAAATAGTTTAACAGAATAGAAAAAGTGTTCAAAGTGCTTTGTACACCGTCCTTGGTTAAGTTTTTTTATAAAAACAAGTGAGGTTGATTTCTAACAGAATGCATGTTGGTTTTGTTAGCTTAATAGTAAGTAAATCTTTTGAAATTTGAAATTGTTACTTGTCAAACAGTTTTCTTCATGCTTAAAATTTAAATTCTGTTCTTTAACAGTTTTTCAAATGCATTTAATTTTTTTTTCTTGACGGTTTTTGTTTAGATCACTACTTGACAGGATTGTTAGCAGATAATTCAAAATGTTTAGTCTATTATCTTTACAAAGAAGTCTTGCTCATTAGTGTAAAGCTGTTAAATACAATCTATAAGATGGTAAACATCCTGAAAAAATATTTTTTCTTAAAACAACTATTAAAAAAATTATTTTTCTTTAGAAAAAAATTTGTTTTTAAAAGTGACTAATGTTTAAGTTCAAAAACAAGTCATTGTGTAAAAATTATGTATTTAATATCAAAAATCAATAAACTTGGATTATTCTCTAATTATCTATTATTAGATTATTCAGTAAATAATTAAGTAATTGTTTATCATAAATTTTTTTTTAAAAAAACATGCATTAAAATTGATGTTTTAAATAAATAAAATTATTTGGTATCAATTTAGAGTGTGCTCACGGCCATTTTGAATCTAAAGACCATCCCAAAACACCACTGAAACATTCAAGCATGGTCATGATATAACCATTCTTTAAAAAATCGCAATTAACTAAAAACAAACGTAAAGAAATAAAATATTAATTTTAATCATTCTCATAAAATATTTATAAAAGTGGGTATTCTTTAGTTGAAGTTTATATAAAATCATATATAGTAAACAATAATTTTCCTATAACTGTTTTTCTCATGGAAATTACAGCATATGTACAACAAACCAATAGAATATTGACAATCTAGTATCAAGACTATATCAGTAGATAAAAGATGAAATTCATCTTTTATCTACTAAAGTTGCTTTGATAACAAATTGTGGATATTTTACTGATTTATTAAGCTTCATTTGTGTTCTAATCATATATATATCATTCATAATTAATCCACTGCAGAATAAACATATCTCCAAGTTTAAAACAATTTCTCCTACCTCCAGTCTCTCTTCTCTACATCATACTAGTAAACTTTTTAATTCCATTCATCCATCTCACATGTTGTCTTTTTCTAGAATCTATAATTTCTTGGGATACAGATTAAGATTTCAACTCTCATATCTTGTAGCAATATGTCCAATCCAGATCCTATTCACTCTCAATTATTTCAATGATGTCAGGAATATCTGTTTGCTCTCTCATCCATAACATTTTTTTTCAATCGCTTCTTGTTACTCCTAATATATGCTTCACAATACTTTGTTGAGTGATTTGAAGTCTCTGTATTACTCCTTTGTTAAATTTTCAAATCTCAGATCCATAAATAAAAACAAATAAAAACACATCTTTTCAAACCCCAAGGGTATATTTCATTTTAAGTTTTTCCTAACCAAAATCATTCCATTCAAATTTATTATATGATTAATTTTGTCCATTTTGTAATAATCTAACCCATATATTTCTAATTATTAACTTCTAAATCATCATTATCAAGTTTTATTTTCTTCTTTTTTAAAAATCCATTGAACATTAATTTAATCTTTCTTAATTCTATTTTCTAATTTTCATCTGATAACTTTTGCAATATATCATGAAGAACTGAAGCATTTTTGCAAAAAAATCACATTACTTAAAAATCTAGATGATTTAAATAATCTTCATTTATTTTATTTCTTTAGCTCCCCATTTTAATTTGAAAAATATTTGTTATAAAACTGCTGTAAAGTTTTGTAGATATGCAGTCGATTTATCATATACCCTTCTCAGTGTCAATCTTTTTAGTATTACTAAGTAATATAATCATTGCTGTTATATTTTGATGAATATTATTTAGAATATGGCAATCTTTTGTATCAATACATTGATGATCCAGTGCTTTAATTGTTGCAGAAATTGTTATAGAATCAAATGCCTTTTCATAATATATATCCAAACATAATGAAATTCACATTTGTTGGTCTTTTCTATAACTTCTTGCAATATTTGAATGTGATTTATTATACCAAAATCACTTTTAAATTCAGTTTGTTCTTTTAGTTGATTAAAATTCCAAGTTCATTATAGCTTAGTTATAATTATCTTGAAATTTTTTTATGTAAAACAGATAAAAAACTGAAAGGTCTGTAATTTCTAATATATCTTTCATTATCTGATTTAAATAGCAATATTGCTATTGCATTCTTTAAGTCATCTAGTACATTTTATTTGGTATATAACTTTGCCAAAATTTCTTCATCTGCTTTTTTTTAAGGTGTTGGTTATAATTTTATCATTATCTGGAGCTTTTCCTTTCTTCATAGACTTAATTGAATGTCTCATTTCTTTCTTTAAAGTCTTCAGCAATCCAGAAGAATTGTAGAGATTACTTTATTTTTTTGTTCTTTATTCTATGTAATTTTGTGCAGAACTCTTCCATCCATCATAATATTATCTATCTTTTTATATATTGCAGGAATAAGTTTGTTACCAATATAAGGATGATGTTTTACATTTTTTAGTTTTTTATTCTCTTCTATAGCTTCCTTTGCTAATTCACATTTACATTTTCTTACATCATTATTAATTATTTTACCAAATTCTAGCTAATCAATTCTTCTTAATAGTTCACTATTATATATTTTTGTATTCCCTTTCTCTTCATATTTTGGCTTGTTTCACAGAAAATTTCTGGTAAATTTCTGTTTTTTTTTATATCAGCTAATTTTGTTGCATTTTTTTTATTTTCTTATTGATTTTATTAAAATATGAACCATTTTCAAATTCTGTTAATATTTTAAAATGATTTACAAGTTTTAATTTAAATTCATTGAAAGTTTTAGGAATATTAACTTTATACTGATTTTCTTAATAATTTTCTTCTCTTTAATTTCATACTAGCATGTATCATAAATCTCCCAATTGATGACTACATTCTCTGATGAATTTATTAAAAACATCATAATATTGAAATACATATTTTTTATTAGTCAAAACATACATAATCTAATTTTGCCATACATTCATTTTGGATGCTTCATGTTCATTTCTGTTTAGCATTTTTCTTAAAAAATGAATTCATAATATATAGTTTTTCTTTTTTTTGCAAACTCCATATGTTTGTGTCCTCTCTATTTCTTTCATTATAATCAAATTTACTCACAACGCTTTCATCTTTTGCTCACGTAACAATTGTAACATCAACGTCTTTATGATATTTTAAAATATTGTTTGTTCTGATCAAAATCCCTTTGTACATCCATATACAAATTCTGTATTTCTTCAACACAATAAAAACTTACTGGGGCATAAACTTGAATTATAATCTTCCATTAACTTGAATAATTATTCTTGCCACTCTGTGTGATATTTCATCGATCTCCATGATCCTATTCTTTCACTTTTTATTTCTAATGAATCTCACTCCACTTGTGCTTTTAATATTTGTGCCTTTGTATTAAAGTATATGTACATCTTCTAACTTCACAAACTTCAATCATTCCTATTAAATATTAGATAGTTCTTCCAAATTGTGCAGTCTTCCTTCACTTGAAAGTGATCTGAATTTATAAGTACTAAATAAAAGATCATCCAATGGCAGTCTAATTTCACAATAAGAAGATTTTTGCATCCACCATCTTGAATCACCAACTTCTGTCTTGGATGGTAACTCTACAGCCTCTGTAAATATTCATTTAAAAAAGTTCATTCCACACACATTTACACTGTTTTTACAAAAAAAAACTCAACTGATATTTCAATTAAAAATTGGCAGGCATCTGAAAAGAAAGATCATAATTCATTTTTTTATTTTAAACTTGGAGGTAAATTTCTAGTAAATTTATCATATTGACTATTAGTGAGTAATCCATTCATTTTCTGTTTCTATGTAAATAATCATATAATAATAACAATTGCAATGACATGACTGTATGGAGTGGGCATTAGAACTTTGTCTTACTTGTTT
Organism: Epiperipatus broadwayi; assembly: GCA_028023455.1. Lineage (NCBI taxonomy): Eukaryota > Metazoa > Onychophora > Udeonychophora > Euonychophora > Peripatidae > Epiperipatus > Epiperipatus broadwayi. The sequence goes on from JAQFVV010006199.1 coordinate 11,448,895, forward strand.
CTCAAAGAGAAATCAAAAGTTCTTTAAGTTAAATATCAACATTTTTCTGCAATCTATTGTCAGCATATTAAAAATTATTTTAATTAAATAATACAGGATAATATTTATTTTATATTTAGTAAAAAGTTAGCTATAATTATGTGTCACATACAAAAGTTGCTTTCTAAAGTACTGACTTTGAAACACACCCACATGCACGACACACACACATATTTATATGCAAAAAACTTCTGGAATAAACTTTACAATATCCAATACACTAATGTGTAAAAATAAATATTGCTATCACCAGCTTATAACATATATGCCATCCTAGGTAGCATTTATCAGTCAAAATTTTAAAATAAATCTCATTAAAGTTATACAACTTAAAAGTTAAGAAAGTACAAATATAATGTACATTTTAAGTGTTTATAAATAGATTATACGTATATTGATAAATAGCTAAATTTGTGTAGCGATTTATATATTTAAAAATAAATCTAACATAATTCAAAAATTATTACAAATCAAACTGAAACTAATATATGATCGTCTTTGATTTAAAAAAAAAAAAGGTATTATATTTGCTAGTAAAAAAAAAATATTTAATATGTTTAATTTTTGCAAGTCATTAAAAAATTTTTGGTGTGTTCTTTTTACAAACTTTTATGCAAATTTTTGAGAATAAATGTAATTTATTGATTACAAGCTGTTTTGCAAGTTTTTTTAAATTCAAAACCATTGTAATTTTTATAGGCAAATGGAGTTTTAAAGTGCTTATTAAACAAATGATTGCAGGCAGTCATGCTTTGAATTTCCGTTTTGTAGACATTTTTACATCATAAAGAAAGAATTTTTTGTATTGAAGTATATGTATATTTTTTGCTTTCTGTGATTATTTTGATTTTTTTTTTTTTTTAGCAATAAAAACATAGTAAAAATTTTGCAGTTTGTTTGTACTTATTTATTAGTGATAATTGCCTATTACTACTTTCACATTGCAGTTTTACCTCCATTAGTTTATTTAAATAGCTATTTTTTTAATTTTACTGTAAATTTGTCTACCAATTTAACTTTATTTTATTTATTCATCACTAGAGTGAATTATTCATTTTGTGCATATTTTATACTTTCCTGCATTTCTCACTATTTTATAAAACTTTAGCTAGAAAAGTAAATCTTTGAAATACAGACATTCTTTATATACTTGGATCTTAATTGTTGATATACGGAATTTGAACACAGACTTTTGAGCACCCTTCAACTATTCACTACCTTATACCACTGATACACATGACCCCACACACATGTAGAAAAGATAAATAATCACCAATACATGTGTTTCATACTGAACCAGCACTCATCAGTTGGTCATCATCTCCCACACATATATATATAATCAGTTCTCAGTTTATATTAAGATAGCAAATCTTCATACTTTAATGGACAGGTTTCAATCTACTCCAACCTCCAACTCTTTAGCCATCTATGCCATTGCATGGGATTTGGGTATTCCATCATCAGATTTTCAATGGTATAGATGGCTAAAGAGTTGGAGTTTGGAGTAGATTGAAGCCTGTCCATTAAAGTATGAAGATTTGCTATCTTATTATAAACTGAGCACTGATTATATATGTGTGTGGGAGATGATGATCTGGACCAATTGATGAGTGCTGGTTCAGCACGAAATACATATATTGGTGATTATTTATCTTTTCTACATGTATGTGGTCATGTATATCAGTGGTATAAGAGAGTGTGAATAGTTGAAGGGTGCTTGATAATCTGTGTTCAAATCCTGTATATCTAGAAAAGTAAAATAGCTTAAGTAAACATTATATTAAAGTAATCACTCGTTACAAGCATTAATTTAATTAAAATATTTAAGAGATTGCAGTTATTGAAATTATTAAATATCTTATCATTTAATATAAATAAATATTGTATGCGAGTGCGTTTATATTCTCATATATATTACCCTAAAATATTTATCTTTAAACAATTGTATACTTGATTTCTCTCAGTTAAAAATTAATTATAGAAACTTATATTTTTAAGAAGCAAAAGTCATGTAAAAATAATAAACCATTCAATAATTGGAACTTATAAGTTAGAGAAAAGTGAATTAATTAATTAGAAGGGATTAGAATTCAAACTTTCTACTTCATCTTATACAAATGATACACATGACCACATACGTGTGAAAATGATAAATGATCTCCAATATATTTTGTGCTGAGTTCTAATTCCTTCTAATTACATTAAGTTCAGTATAGACAATATATTTGTATTTAATTAATTAATATATTGAAGAAAGAAATTTTAGTTTACATTGCTAATCTTTGCTTTCTCTCATTATTTCATATTTAACTATTAAATTTAATAGGAATATCTTCTAACAGATATTTATTTTAAGTACCATACCTTAAAATAGATTTGTGAATTTTTTATTAGAATATAAAGCTTTTAAATTGTCGTGCTAAATTGCTAATAGAGGATATTTCTATTCTTGTCTATTCAAGACACTTATAAATTTTCAAAAAAATCACATGAAATATCAAAATTAGATGATAATTTTATTAAGCTAATATAAAAAAAAAATTATATTTTCAAAGAGCATAAAATATTTTGTCAACATAAATTATTAAAAAAAATAAGTCTCTATTATTTATATGACATTTTGTAAAAATAGAAGAAAAGTAAGCTTTGTTTGTCAATTAAGCTATAACAATAATGAAGCAGTAACTGAATTTTGCTACAGTATCTAATAAAAAAAATATTTTAAAATATTTAAACAGATGCTAAATAATTTTTCAACTAATATCTTAAGAAAATTTAAATATTGACAAGCAAAAAGTTTATTAATATAATTTGTAATATCTTCTAAATTACCTACGCTAATGAGTCAGATCAAGGCAAATCAATCTAAAGTAATTAATTTGAAAGAATGTATCAGAAAAGGATCATACCCAGAAATTAAACTCTCATTAATTCTTGATCATCTATTATGGAGTACTAGATGTAAGCTAGTATTTAATCATCAAAATTTTAATCCTATTAACTTCATGCAGAGCAATCTAAAGAAAACAAGAGACAGCCTAATAACCCCTGAGGTTATTTTTATCATGACTTGGGACTTGCTGGATTTATCCTCTCCATGGCCCAACCAATAGCAGGATGCTCTGAAAAGGAAAAAATAGAAGAGTAATTGACTCAAATTTGGGAAAACTAAATGAAGGAATAAGAAAACACTTTAAACAAAACATGTACAAAATAACCTCTAATGTAATAATATAATTTTTAATAAATTATTTTGGAAACTATTAAGTAATTAATTATATTCTAAATTGTAAACTGTTATTTACTAAAGATAAATAAAATTGTAACATTTTGTATCACAATAAAATTGTAACATTTTGTATCACAATAAAATTGTAACAATTTGTATCACAAAAAAACTATTTACCATTAGATTTTCTTGCAAATGACACAAATAATAATTTTCAAATTACTATCTTACTAACTGAAAAGGAATAGTTTTTTAATACTACCCTATTTATTAATATGAATTCTTGTCTATCTATTTTTAAAAAATAATTTAAATTGAAACATTATAATGAACTTAAACTTTTATATTTTACTATATTTGTGAATGTTTTATTTACAATTATTTCCTCAAAAAGAAAGAAAAAATACAATCTTCTTGGAGATTAACAATATTAAAATAAAAATTCTCTCTACACTTCAAAATTACTTGATGGCTTTATCCTGCTTATTTCATTTATTTAATACTAAAATATGCATTAAACTGATGTTTATGGACTATAATAAACTAAATAAAATAATTATTTCTTGTTACATACTGATGGAAAAAGAAATAAAAGGAATTAATGATTATAAATTTAGTATATTTTTAATATATTATTTGGCATGCTTTTTTTTTTGTTATTATTATTGTAATTTTAAATATTTTGTTTTTTACATGTCAATGTAAATGTATAATTGTTGGAATATATAATGTTCACATTTAAAACATTCCAATGTAGAACTAATGCAAGTAGGAATTAATACTTGATCACAAATATATTTGTATTTTAATGTGACTGAAAATGTAGATATTTCTGTAAAATTTAAATTAACCAATAATTAGTTTTTAATTATTTATATACAGCATTTTCTATTACATCAAAGCATTTAAAAATTTATATGGGTGAAGTGGTGATATATGTAGTGCCTCATACTCTCCAAATGAATGAAATGCCCTAAAATTGTTATACTTTATGAGAAGAAAGTTTATTTAATTATATGCTTTACACATTGTGCATTTTTTAAGAGAAGTATTTCTTTAAAAAAATGAAAAATTTTCAAGATTATTATGTGAAAATCAATTTTTATCAAACCAAGTTTATTGATGCAAAGAATATTTCAACAAATAATTATGAGTTCAAAAATATTGTGAGTTTTTAAAATAACTTTTTAATGAAATATAAATACAGAAATAGAGAATTGCCTTTTTGTAATTAATCTGGAAGTCATGAGTTGTAATATGATCAACAACAAGTGGTATGTTACTATAGAACTCTTTTCAGTTTTATCTAATAATGATACTTCTCTGTCATCATTATTTGAAGATATGTTTATAAATATATCCTGTATAGAAAAATGTGGATTTTCCATATTATTTTTTAATTAAGGACTTTATTATGTAGGAACCAATGAAAAATTTTGTTTTGATGTTTTATAGTTTAAAGATGCTGTAATTGTAATAATCATCTAAACTCTCACACATTGCACTGTCTGAACAAATATAAGAGTGAAGAATAGTTTGCTCTCTATCATAAATCCTGAATCAAATATTATATATTTATATTACTATATAATCAACCAAACTTAAATATTCAAAAATGTTTTGTCATAAAATTATGTCAAAAAGATTCCTGATTAAAACATATGATCATTATCATATATTAAAGATACAAAATGTTATGCCAGCCATTGGGACAAAGGTAAATATTGATCCTGATACATTGCAAATATAAATTTAGTCCACTAATAAGTTTATGATAAATAAAATCTATATTATGATTCAAATTTGAATAGGTTATTAAAATATTTGGTGTTCTTACTTAACATCAATAGTTTTTTTTTAAGTGTCATAGCATCGGCCAGGACGCGAACCCGCAACCCGGGCAACTGCCTGCAAGTGCAAGGCAGTCACGCTGACCTCTCGACCACCAATGCAAGACAACATTTATAGTTGAATAGCTAATTTCTTAACATAATTTGGAACTGATAAAGCTGCAATTAAATCATAAATTAAAAAAGAATAATAATAAAATCTCAGATTAAATGCCTACAGTAGAAGAACAAACCAAATAAAATAAAGAAAGTTCTTATTTTGTTTTATGAATATGAGATCTACTAAATATGTTTACATTGTGATACTGATTAATAAAATTATGATTTCAAGGAGTTTGTTTATTTAGAATGAACAAATGAAATTCTTCAAATATAAATTTAGATCATACTATTGACTTAGCAAGGCTTAGTAAATAAATATGGTTGGTTGTTGAAGTTGAGATTTAGTGGCCAAGGAGAAACACTAGTACATTTTTCATTTTATCCTTGATATTTATCACCAACAAGAGATTTTAGAATCTTAAGATAGTTTAATAGTTTGCTCCATTTTATTCCTAGTTGAATACTTTATTCAATGCTATCCAACGTAAAATATTTAACTTGATTTTTAATTGCTTTAATTATATTCTTTATAATGCTCATTCAATGCTCAAGTATTTAATTATCATTTCAGCAAAAAAAAAATCCTCAATTAATAAAAAAAAAGTACTGGATAAGTAAAAAAATATTCATTACTTTTTATTCTATCTTTTTTTATCTCCTTCCATTATCTTATTTACTCCATGTTAAATGAGTCAGAATGGATAAAACAACATACATATATAATCATAGTTATTCACTAAGTAAAGCTTTTTAATGAACCTAAAATTTTTAATACAATCACTAAGTTCTTGAAATTCTGAAGAAGATAGAGGTTAATAGGTTTAATGTTTATCTCATGTTTGCTTATAAATTTTGGCAACTCTTGATATTTCAGCTGAACACCACCAGATTCTATCTGAAATTGGAAGATAATTTAGATTGAGTTAAATCCCAATTTTTTGGGAAATGTTTTCTTCTATTTTGAATTTTCTTAATATACTAAATGATATTATAGCCAAAAACTCTCCTTCAGTATTATAAAGTAAACTAGCAATAAAATAAAATAAAAATCATTATCCTTGAAGGCGTCTTCCTTTTAGTTTATAATCATCACATGACACAATTATTGCTAGCATAGGTCAGAAGAGCATCATTCTTTTGACCTGTGTATTAAATAAAACATATAGTATTAATATTATCTATATTCTTTATTACTTTTTACAATGCTATTTTTACATCTCACTACTGACAGTTTTGAATTCCCCAACAGTCTTCTTCAGAACTTCTATTTGTATTTCCAAATCTTAACTACTGTAAAAAGAAATAAAGAATATAGATGATATTAATATTATATGGATTTGGCAATGCAATAAGAAAGATGAAGTTATTAAATAAAACACCAGTAAAAAATACATTACTTAATAAAGATTATAATAAATCTATTTGCAAACTATTTACAATGTCAATCTTAGTTTATGAGGCAATATTACAAATAGATTAATCTACTATGGAATTTGGTGATTAAGCAACATAATGATTATGTTTCAGACATTAGATTTTTTGATAGGATATGCTAGTTCATGTATAATTGTCAAAAATTTGAGTTGCTTGAAAGAAGGTAATGATCCGAAGAAATCCAAGACTAATAATCATTTATTTTCTAAGAATGATTAGTTAACAATTTTTACAGAGGGTTTGTTAGCTGATTTTGAAGTAAGACATATATGACTCATTTTTAGGCAACAAAAATTGTTGAAATGTAGTCTAGGCCAGAAATACAAACTTTGCAAAATTTTCTTTAAATTTTTGAAGCATAGTGTCAATATAGTCAATGTGCATAAAATATAAGCTTTATCTTAATCCATCAAGATCCATAGATTTCCCAACAGATCTACTTTTAATCTTTTATATATAAGAATGATACTATTTACATTATACTTGTTTTGGATCATTTTTGTGCGCTTAAAAGCATGCTAATCCAACTGCAAAAAATTTCAAATACTTTATGAAGCTAAATTTTGGATTCTTTTACAACTTGTCTAACTATTGGAGATCTTTTTCTACAGAAACCTCTATTCTCAATGAAATTGAAATAACATTTGGATTTCAACCATAAACATTTTCATAATATAATAATTAAATTCCTGAGGAGTATATTATCAAGCTACTTTGTCATTTTCTGGATAATGAATAATATTTTTAAAACTTTTCTGAAAGCAAACTCCAATGAATTAATAAATTTTTAATCAAGTAATCATAAAAAATTATGTTTCTATGATCAGTCATAACTATAATTTGTGATTCTAACAAAAAAAAATAATATTTTGATGGCCCAGACAGTAACTAGTACTCTTTTCTGTGACCAAATAAATAAACTCTGTTTCTTTTAAAAGTAATTTAATAAAATTTAATATTCATTCTGTTGCATATTATTACTTTGAAATAATATTATCATAGACTAAATCCATTATTTAACTTCTGTATTTAGAAATGCCTAATAAAGTCAGGTTTTGCCAATATAATATTTTTTAACAAAGTTTTATTTGATGATTTAAAATCATGCTTTTGTTGAACTTTATCTTTTAGCAATTTTAATAAGAATTTTGAATCTTTGGCAAATTTGTTATAATAATAATGGTAAAATTTGCATGGGACAAGAAAAAGATTTAAATGGTTTTTATTACATAGTTCTGGAAAGACTTTGATAGCTTAAATTTTCTTTGGGTGGAGTTCTCTCTGTCTATAAAATCAGAAAAATCATTTTTTCAGTGACAAAGATACTCTTCTTCAGGTTCTTTTTATATTATTAATTTTATATTTCTTCAAAAATATATTTCTTCAAAAAGAATCAAAAATGTTTAATGTGCTATTTAAGATGTTGGAAGTAATTTGACACTACTAATACTTTATGCATAGGTTGGAATAATTCTTCTCTGCTGTTTATCAGACTGAAGAGCATTAAGATATTTTCTCAATCACAAATCGGTATTACTTCCAATCCTCAGTGTATAAAAATGATTACTAATGAATACAGATGAGAGGAATAGCTGTATAAATATTTTTCTCCTTAAACTTTATTGAAAGTTTTTGAATGGTAGAAGCCCTATATTTTTTCTGAAATATTCTTAGATTTCAGTTGGTGAGCATTGACTCATAATCTCGCAGTTCAATTTTTCTTTTTTATTATCACCAGCAGGTTAATGTAGGGGAAATGGCACTTTTCGATTATTTACCATTTAAGCATTTAATTATTTTTCTATTATTAATCCAGTGTAGAATCTTCTATTTTTTTTTATTTTGTACAAATATTTGAATATCAGATTTGTTTAAAAGCACCTCAAATATGTCCTGTATCAAATCCTTTTCATTGTTGATGGTTAGTATCTTTATTACATCATTCTCACATACATTGTGTAAAAAAAAGATATAAATAAAAGATACAAACAATAAATTGAGAGCAAAACTTTAATAGTGCTGAGCATGCTTTCAACTGAATTCAGTCATAGATGTAGCAATCAATGAATGTAACAGAATGGAAAAGGTATATTAAGTAGTCTGAAAACAAGCAAAATAATTTGCATATTGTTTGCATTGTAAATTAAATGATTAGGGTGGACTATTTCTTGGAGAGAAGGATACAAGATTATTTTCAATTGATATTTATCTCCATGAATCTGCCAAGCATCCTTGACTTTATGCTTAGCATCATTGTGCTTGGAAAACTCTATGCTAAATGACGTAGGTTCAAAATTATAACTGAATTTACAGAAATGGTTGGAAAAGATGGACTTTGTGTCAGTATGAATTATAGCTCAGTTGTAAAGGTATTTATGTTAAGCTAAGTAGATGGATTAGTTGGAACAGAACTTACCATAATAAACTCAATGGCAAGAAGTATTTGGTAATTTAATTTTGTAAATAATCTGAAAGTAAAGATCAGGAGGCAGTTTGCCTTTTCAGTTATTAATTGGACTATGCAGTGGAAGAGGGATGCAGAGAGCAATTTGATGAGTGCAGGGAAACTGTTTTATTAAGTAGATGGGGAATTTTTGGGTATGTAAAATGGATATTTTATTAAGTAGCTTGAAGTTTTTGGATTTATAGATATGAGATATCCAAGGACTGTCATTGGTATAATAAAAAAATTTTAACAGTATGAATAAGTGATAAATCACTGAATAAAATACCGCACAACTCTAATATATATATATATATATTGATATTATTATTTCAGTCAGACATGAATTTGCAGAGATGGCAAGTTTTTCTGTAGGAATGCCTTGATCTCTGTTAATTTGTGTACCATAGGTGTAAGAGACTTTGGGTGTATAAAACAACATACATGAAGAGGTTTAACAAGCATTTTATAATTCAGTACACTTGCATCACATTGAATGTGCAAATCAAAAAATTTATGTCATTAAAACTACCTTCATTTTCTTTGGTTCATTTTAATGAGATGGCAAGTGCTAAATCCAGCTGAATCTACTTTCCAAAAGTGTTGGAAGTGCATATGAAAACATCATCTAGGTATCTTAAGTATAACAATGTAGGGTATGATGTAAAGTACTTAAGTAGAATCATTTCTTCAAATTTATTAAGAAATATACTGGAAATAATGCCACTTATATAAGCCCATAGGTCAACCTTCCTCCATTTTATAATGTACATTATTAAAGGAAGCCATAATATCACCAGATAATTACCTGGTATTATGATAAAGGTGTTTTTCTAGGTAATAGTCTCTGTGTTCTAAGGCTTGTTTAACAATCTAGATAGAGACTTACAAGGCATAGACCTGTACAGCTCAGTGATGTCCAGTGAAGTGAAGCAGTCATGGTTGTAGAGACAAATGTTTTTAATCTTGTTGACACATTTAAATGAATAATTAACTGTCTATTTACCAAAGCCAAATTGATTGATTAGACACTGACCTATAATTTTTGCTATTTTGAAATAGTAGGTTCCACCAAAATCATTTATAAGTTGTAACGGATGATCAGTTTTATGAAGTTTAATGTTGGCAAATAATCTGGGCAAAATAGACACAGAAAGTTGAATGTTGTAGTATTAACATTTAGATATCACTTTGTTACAAAATTTATGAAGGATCATGACCATAAATTTATTTTTGTTTCTTTTAATGTTGTAAGATTCAAGTGATGTAAATTTTAGATTAAGTATTTGGAACTTCATTTTAGCTATGAACTCTTCTTTACACCATAATACAAAGCTGTTGATTTTGTTCTTTTTGATACATGTAATGTCATGATCTATAAAGTATTGTTTGGTGGCAATTATTCCTTGAAACCATTCTCTGTTGTGAAACCTGATGCGTTTAGAAGTAGCGATTGACATGAGCCAATGATAGGTTATCACAAAATGTTTCAATGTCAGTTTTTTGGGTGTTGACATGTGCCACCAACATAATGTAGACTATGGTTGAGAATATTCATAACATTCATAACATTAGAGGGCAGGGTGAATGTGGATAAATTAATAAAATTATATTTGAAAGTAGATGCAAACATTATTCCTTATGTATTCACATACAAAAAACAATTTTCCTGGCATATTTAGCTTGTAGATTGTAGGACAACACTTGGCATTTATTGTAAATATTCAGCAGAGGATCTAGGATGTGCCATATTTTTCAATGTCTACACTCGTATTTTTTCAAAGCTCTTGTGCAATCCTTAATAATATTTTTAAGCAAGACAGATTTGAGCTGTAATGTAATTTTATTTCCATTGTAAATAGACTATGCAATGTAAATATGGCAATAGTTAAAGAAAATTTTATGCATATAGCAGGTTTCAAGAAATCTACTTCTTTTTTCTAACAAGTATGCTGACTTAAAGTTTTAAATACCATCTTACACTTCCTGATAGAGATCCATTTTGTGAGAATATAAAAATATAAGACTTTTAAATGCTTTATCTCTGAAACTGTAATATAAGAAAAGATATAAACAATGTATTAAGAGCAAAGTTTTATTAATTTGACAACATCTCTCACATATATATATAATCAATGCTAAGTTTATATTAAGATAGCAAATCTTCAAACTTTAACAGACAGGCTGAAGAGTGAAGAGATTTGAAGCCTGTCTGTTAAGATTTGAAGATTTGCTATTTTAATATAAACTGAGCACTGATTATATATGTGTGTGGAAGATGATGATGATGAGCATGCTTTCAATTGAATTAAGTCATAAATATAGCAATGAATGTAACACAAGTGAGAGAATATAGTAAGTAGTCCAAGTGAAATAATTTGCATATTTCTTGCATTGTAAATTAAATAGTTAGAGTGGGTTATTTCTTGAGTAAGGGAATGCAGAATTCTTTTCCATTGATGATGTGTTTATCTCCAGAGATATGCCATGCCTCTATGACTTTATACTTGGCATCATTATACTTGATGCAAACTATGCTAAATGATATAGGCTTCAAATTATAACCAAATTTAGAGAAATAATCAAATAGATCAGTTATTAAGGTATTTATGTTGAGTTAAGCAGATGGATAAGATGGCTTAGGACTCACTGTAATAAATAGAATGACAAAAACTATTTGGACATTTAATTTTGCAAACAATCTGAGAGTGAAGATCCTAATCTTTTGAGTTATTGATTAGATGATGCAGTGGGTGAGGAGTGCAGAGAGCAATTTGATGGATGGAGGAAGTAGAAAGTAATATCCAAGGCTTGACATTGGTTTGTGGAGGGGTGTGTGATTATGCTGCTACATATCAGATTGCAATTACAAGTAAAGTTTATGAAATTGTCTCCAATTATTGCTTTTTCAATATTGAGCATTATGCAGCTTTTTTCATATCCGATCATGTTTGCATTAAAAAAAGACAAATCAGAATTTCTAGTTAAAAAAGGAAAATGTTGTTATACAAACTCACAATCCCAATGCAATAATTATTGAAGAGAGATGACCAAAAACACATGGACTATAATGCCCAGAAAAGTGCCTTTATCACTGATATTATTTACATTATAAAATGGGGGAAGGTTGGTCTATGGGTCTTTCTATTACATTTCTTAATAAATTCAAAGAAATGATTCTACCTAAGTACTTTACATCACACTCTACATTATTCTACTTAAGATACCTGGATGACATTCTCATATGCAGATTCAGCTGGATTTAGCACTTGCCATTTCATTAAAATGAGCAAAAGAAAATGAGGTAGTTTTAATGGCATAAAATTTCTTGAATTGCACATTTAATGTGACACAAGTGTATTAAAACTATAAAATGCTTGTTAAACCTCTTTATGTATGTTGTTTTATATACCTAAAGTCACTTTCACCAATAGCACCCAAATCAGCAGAATTCAAGGCATTCCTATACAGAAACTTCTGTCTCTGTAAATTCAATTCTGACCAAAAAATAACATTGATATATATATATAAAAGTTGCACAGTATTGGATTCAATGATTTATAGCTTATTCAGACCATTAAATTTTTTTATTATGAACTATGCCACCCTCTCCACAAACCAATGACAAACATTGAATATTCCTTCCCTGCTTGCCAAAAATCTCTCATCTAATTAATAAAACAGTTTACTCTACCCATCAAATTGCTCTTTGCACCCACCACATCATTTAATCAATAACTCAAAAGATAAACTGTCTCCTGATTTTCACTCCAGATTGTTTACAAAATTCATTGTCCAAATACTTCTTGCTATTCTGTTTATTATGGTAAATCTCTAGCCAACTTATCTTCCTACTTAACTCAAAATAAATATCTTTCTAACCAAGCTATAATTTATACTGATGTAAAGTCCATCTTCTTTTACCATTTCTCTAAATTCAATCATAATTTTGAGCCTACATCAGTGTAGTCTGCACTGAGTGTAACAGTTCCAAGCATAAAGTCAAGGAAGATTGGCACATCTCTGGAAATAAACATGTCATCAATGGAAAAGAATTCTGCCCTCCCATGTACAAGGAAATGTTCCATTCTAACCATTTAATTTACAGTGCAAACAATATGCAAATTATTTCATTTGTTTTCAGACTACTTAATATACCCTCCCAATTCTGTTATATTTCTTACTATGTCTATGACAGAATCCAGCCAAAACTATGCTCAAATACTTTACAATTGCCTGCACTAATAAAACTTTGCTCTCAATACATTGTTTTTATCTTTTACTTATATTATAGTTTCGAAAATAATGCGTTTAAAAGTCTTATATTTTTATATTCTCAGGAAATAAGATATATATTTTTATCTTGGAGTTGACTCATTTCCATTTTCATCAGTTGAGTCAGTGTGCATTTTCTTTTACAATTCTTATTATATCTATTAATGACTTCAATTTGAAAAATTCGTACAAATTTTCAAAAAAATAATGATTAAAAAAAATTCAACCTTTGGATGTTAGCAGCTTCCTTTGAGAAATTTAATAGATATTTATGTCATATTAAATATTTTCATGGAAGATGATATTTTGATAGCCAAGTCTAGTTAGAGTTCTCAAAAAGATGCAATATATAAATAGCATAGAAAAAGCAGAATACGTGTGATTTAAAAAAAAAAAAAAATCCGTAAGAAAATATTAATATTTTATTTATAATAATACTACTGTTCTTTCAGAATGTTATGAGATATATAAAATATAGGATGTTTAAAAATAATCAGGATAAATTGTATAGAGAGAGAGAAAGATAATTTCAAAAGTAAAAAAATAAAGATTTTCTGATTTTTTAATCTTAGATTTTCATAACAAAAATAGATCATGGAATTTCTAAAATAAGTGGCAGTTTGAGAACAATAATTCTATTCAAGTGGCTAAACTAAAATCTTTTGTGCTATTTTGCTCCCAGTTGAAATTAATACAGTAATTTTTAGTTTTTGAATTTCCACAATGTTGTCATATAGTAACCACAAACCACGCGATTGGCTATTTAAAATAGAAGGTTGAAAACTATCCAAGATTCTATGAAAATATATATTTCTATGGTGCATCAAATTGTGTTGTTGTTTTTCATGATAAATTATTGTCATAGAGGATACTATGCATTGTTTTGAATCTATAACATATACTAACAATGAGAATACATTATATTTAAATGAAAAGGTTTTCTAATACTACAATGAGAATTAAAAAAACACACATCTGATTTGTTTCTATAGATTAAAAAAAAAAAATCCCAACTTTAACAGATGAGTTTCTTTATAGCTAAGTCACATAAATATGCTGCAAAACAAACTCAGTAAAAATGCAGCTATACTATTATGAACTTGTAAATTTAAGCTTGGTCTTTTTATTGAAACAGGATTGATAAAAAGCTATTCTCTAAATTTATAAATGGGCTTATAGCTGATACATTCTAAGAATATATATTTATTGTTGAATATTTTTAGCTCCATCAGATGTAAAAATATTTTATATCTTTAAAACAATAACTCATCAATTATTTATAGCATAGAGCTGCAAATCAATTCCATGTTTAAGCTTTTAATACAATTTATTTTTAAATTTTTAAAACTGCATTAAAATATAGTCATGGTACATTATTTAGCATATAAAAAAATTAATTGCAATATATCTCTGGTGAAAGTCTGAGAAAATTTTCAGTGTTGAAACTTTTATAAAAATTAATATGTATTTTATCTTAAGCAGTATGTAACTGTATGTTTCCTGCATGATTTAGTACAGTAACAGAATGAAACTCAGAAGCTAAAGGTTCCTGAATTAGTTTGAACATCACATAATTTTTCTAAAGATAAACCATTGCATTATTATTTTACTATCCATTCAAAGAATTAGGTATGTTCTTATGATCTCAGAAATGTTATGAAGTGGAAAAAATTAGAATAAGATCACAGTCACTTAAAACTCTATAATCAGATTCAAAACAGGTCATAAACTTTAATTAAAAGTAGCAATATCACAACTATTTCATAACTTCCCAATGAATAAAGAATCATTTAAGTTTGTAATGTACCTTTAAAATTTGAGTTGCTATAATTAATTGGATTAATAGTAAACTAACACGAACAATGATCAACTATTATCATTTGTTTGTATGTATTACCTAATTACTCTTTTACCTTTAGAAAGAGAATTGAACATACAATTTCTAAATAGTATAGATTTTGTATGTTAGAAAAACAGAGAAGAATAAACTTTAGCCAATTTTCATTGAGTTCAAACCTTTATTGACTGTCTTTTGACTTTTCAATGTTTAGAGACTATTTTTTTTCATTGAGAGAGAAAGAGTTTAAGGGGGGCATGTCTAATGTATATTAATATATATATTGATTCTGATTATTTTTTAAAGTATTGATTATTATTTTAATTATAAAAGATTAAAAATAAAACTCTATATAATTTTATTTTTAATATTTAATATTTTTAAGCAAACCATAATACAAAAATCGTTATTGAATATTTGAAATTTTATAATATAAAATATAAATGCAGATATTTTTTAAAAAGAAAAAAGTAAATAATTTATAATAAAATTGATTATTTTGAAAAGCAATAAAATTTTGAATTTAAAAAAATCAATTTTATATTCAATTTAAATGCAACACTTGTCTCATATATTCAGTGACGGAAACAGTGAAAGCTTATTCAACACAATTCTGACATTTACAGCAAATATTAAAATCAAAAGTATATCTATCACTTTATATATATATATATATATATATATATATGATAGATATACTATTATTATTATATATATATATATATATAATAATGGCAGTTGAAGAGGGTTAAGTAATTAACTGAAAGTATTTTGTGGATTAAAAGACTGTGTATAATTATTGCTGAAATCAATAAAACCTCTTATCACTAATCAACTAGCATAATTAGATTCTGTATAGTAAAATCACATGATCAATTATTTGCAATATCTAATCATATAATTCATTTCACAATGAGAATCAATACTAGCTGAAATTGCAATAAAACTTTAATAACTGAAATACAGGCTTATTATATACCTGTATCTATATATGTAATATATAAAATATATGAGCACAGACTTTCACATGACCCACCACTCACCACTCTATCTCATAACACTGATACACTTGAACACATATATTGGTGATTATTTATCTTTTCAACATGTATGTGTTCAAGTGTATCAGTGATATGAGATAGAGTGGTGAGTGGTGTGAAAGTCTGTCCTCATATCCTTTATATATTACATATATAGAAACAGGTATATAATAAGCCTGTGTTTCAGTTATTACATAGTAGAGTTGTCTGCCCATCCCTTGTATATGTATTAAATGATTGTGTCCTATACATGAGAGATCAGATTGACCTATGTTCAACATGGGTGTGACAAAAATCTCAGCCTCATGGTGGCCTTTGAGCGTTCCATCATCAGATTTTCAATTGGATGGACAGTTGAAGAGTTGGAGTGTGGAGTAGATTGAAGCCTGTCTATTAAAGTATGAAGATTGGCTATCTTAATATATATCTGAGCACTTATAGCATATATGTGTAGAGATGGTAATCTGAACCAACTGATGATTGCTGGTTTAGCATGAAATACATATATTGGTGATTTATATCTTTTCAACGTATAGGTGTTCAAGTGTATCAGTGATATGAAAGAGAGTGGTGCATGGTGGGTTGTGTGAAAATAAAACTTTAAGAAAATAAAAAAAAAATGTAAAATAAATATAGCTTTTAGTGTATATTCAAAGTTGTATATATGTTTTATCTGTTGGTGGAGACTTCATCCAAATACCAATATAACTAATCAATAAATTTAATATTTTTCAGTAAATGTGATCTATATAAACTTTGAAAATAATTTAAAATAGCAATAAAAGTAAAAGAAATTCCAAAATAAATTAAATTACAAAGCCATCAAGCACAATACAAAAAGAAAACCATGTAATCTATAAGAAAATAGCAATAAATTCATAAGAAATCAAAATACAAAAAAATATTATTTTCCACATGGAACTACATATTTTGCAAACAAATCTGAGAATAATATATTTATACATCAAACTACTATAGCATAATTTTACAAAATGAATATTCTCATAGGTGCCATTATAAGAAAGTAAAATTGACAAAAGTGAATTTAAAAAGATATCTGTCCCTGGAAAATATTGTTGATATAGAAAATACCCAGGTTAAAAATTATATTTTTGTCATAAAACTACATGAAGTTACGACATGAAAATAAATAACATTTTAGCAAAAAGGCAAATGCAATTTTATAAAAATTAAATTCCATAACATGGAGAAAATGGATAACATTATTAAAACAGGCAAAACTCTCCAACAGTAGTGCCATTCAGTGCAAGTCAGAGTAATCAATGGATGCCAGAAGGCTTGTGCATAAAATCCCTATCTAGTGCCTACTCCTCCAATATCCCCAGTCTAGTTTCTGGCTTATGGCCTTCATCAGTAATGAGTCATGGATCTGAGAGCACTGCACCTTCATAGGATCTAATACAACCCTCCAGCAGCCACCTTTTATCTCTACTTAACTACAAAACTATAAGAATAGAATTGAAAACACAATATATTTTCAATCTAAGCTCATTATCTTATATAATCATATGGGGCTGAACTCATTTCAGTACCCATACATTTTGGTGTTTTTGATTTTTTAATAACCATAGATACCACAATCCTATTATGCAGGATTGGTATTAAACCACTAAACATCATATGGTCACCATTTCTTATGCTTGCTCATAACTGTTATTAAAACAGGCAAAACTCTTCATACAGAGAGATCCTCACTAATGAAGGTCACAAGCCAGAAACTAGTCTGGGTATATTGGATGAGTAAGCTCTAGATAGGGATTTTATGTACAAGCCTTCTGGCAACTATTGATTACTCTGGCTTGCACTGAGTCACACTACTGTATGGAGAGTTTTGTCTGTTTTAATAACAGTTATGAGCAAACATAAGAAACGGTGATCATGTGGTGAAATGGATAATATGTATGAGAAAATTGTACAATGGTAAAAACTTTTATTCACACTGTAGATATGCTTTAAGTGTCATTATTTTCTCAATGTACCAATAACATTTGAATGTGGGTTCCAGTTGTCATAGTTTCTTCACTTTTCAATCAGCAAAAAATATGTTTGATCATTCATGTCATTTCTGTCAAAATGTTAAAAAAATGTCTATTTCAATGTACTACATAATGAAAATAGAATGACATTTTTACATCAACACAATTTCTTGAAAGACATTGTCATTTTGGATACTGATGGCTAATATGGTTATACCATGCAGAAAAGAAAAAAATTCAAAGGGAAAATTTGCCTTTACTTTGTGGTGTTCATGAACAAGATGCTAGACAACTTTTTCAGATAAACAGTAGTGGAATTTGACCTAAAAGTGCCACAACATTACTTCAGGGGTGCTGAAATCTACAGTGAGAGCAGTATTATAATGCTTTTTATGTGTATTATTAAATGTAGGAATTGTGTTGATTATTTTACTTGTTTAAAATTATATCCATTTTAAATGAATTTAATAAATTTTTAAGATGATTTAATAACTTTAAATAAGACAGTATTCATTCTATTTTTAAAATGTTTTTAATGTTAAAGTTGAAGAAAAAAACTGTCATTTTAAAGTCTAACTATTCAATTAAACAGTATTTCTTTTTTTTAATGCCTGAGCTTATTATAGCTGCGAGACCAAAACCATGATTATTTGTAACATTCATTGATAATCTGAGAGAAAAGATGTTGGTTTTTGGAACACTACAATACAAAAATTATCTAGATTAAACACAGGAAAAGTGATGAATGTTACTCATTTGATAATATTTTTTATAAATGTTTTATTTTTACTTTATAAGAAAAAAATTGGTATTGCTAAAATAATTATCCAGGTAAGTGCATAACATATTATAAAATATACTTGCAAAAATTTTATTAATATCAAACCCATATTTATTTGGTTATTTCTTAAGAAAAATTTGAATAATGATTACCAATATGCAGTGATATGCTAATACATTTTTAATTATTTGTTTTACCAACAATAATAACTATAATTAAAATATGCTTTACACGTTTTTAAATATTTAGGAATTCAAAAATTTTAACAACAATAAAATATTCTTGTTACAAATCATATAATGAATCAAATTTTATAAAATATTTTTATTTTTGCCAAAATTTTGTATCATTAACTAAAGTTAAGCATGACAAATTATCGATGATTTGACAAGTGAATTTTAACCTTTTTTTCTATTAAATAAACTATCTTTATATCTAATGTATATTTCAATGTTAAATTATTTTTAATATTAATATTTTAAAAACTATTGACAAAGAAGCATATATAAAAGGAATAGTTGGAATAACAAAATTTTGTGGAATGATGTAAAAAAGATATTTATCAAAAAGATTGAAATTAAATCTATTTTTCAGTGAACAATAATTGCATAATTTTCAATTTTTCTGTTATTAAATAGTTGCTATCTTCTCGTTATAATGTGTATGATATGTATATAGCCATTTTATATTGCTATCTCTTTTCTATATGGTCTGATAAATTTAAAATAATAATTAATTCTGAAGATGGTTAACAGAGTTTGGAAGAGATTCCTTTTTTTCTTTGAATAAAAGTCCCATTCTAAAAAAAAATAAAATAAAAATATGGTAGTTCATTTTTGTATTTATAGTTTATGATTATTTACAAATTTAAAAAAATAAACCTTAATAGGAGATTTTATAGATTAAGATTATTTTGCAATTTAAATATGTAAATATTTATTCATACATATATAAATATAAAAGATTTAAAAATGATATTAATGACATTTATATAAAGATGGATTATTCTCCGGTACATGAGGAGTCAGAATGACTAACATCAACATGGGTAGGATGACAACTTTGGCACTTACTTGGGCTTTGAACATTCCATCATCAGATTTTCAATAAAATGAATGGCTGAAAAGTTGTGGGCTGGAGTAGTTTGAAGCCTGTCCATTAAAATATAAAGATTGACTATCTTAATATAAAGCTGAGCACTGATTGTACATATGTGTGGAGATAGTAATTTGGACCAATTGATGATTGCTGGTTTAGCATGAAATGTGTATATTGGTGATTATTTATCTTTTCAACATGTGTGTGATCAGGTGAGGCATCAATATGAGATAGCATGGAGAGTTGAGGATCATGTGAGAGTCTGAGTTTGAATTCTTTATATATTATGTTATGCATGCAGGTGTATGTAAGCCTGTACAGTGTATTAAATTACATAAAGAATATATATTTCAAAATTATTAAATTTGCAAGTTTATATCCAAGATTAAATGAAATGTAATAATATCTACCCTAATAAAAGAATCATATGGCTATTTGCTTAAACATTCCTGAAGTATTCAAGAACTTTTAACAAATAGAACATTTAAGAGTTTTATTCAGTTACTAAGTTTTTGTTTTCTTTATCTTACTCAGCTAAGGATTAATTTTAGATCTTTTAGATCGGAATTATGCACTCCACAACTACATTAAACAGCATGATTTAAATATTTTTTTGAAATAGTAGTTGTTGTAACTAAATGCATTTTAAAAATACTAAGAATGTGGATATTATATAACAGGGAGTGTCCACCAATTATTCAAGCTAAACATAAATGGCTCTGTAATAGGATAAATAGAAATGTGATTTGAGTAAGTCTTGTGACATTTCATTAGGATTAACTTTTCTAGTCAATGGATAGAAGAGCCTACAGTTAATATAAAACTGTCATCAATAATTTTGATGTCAGATCTACAATTAACTTGGATTCAAATTAGGGATTTTTAAAATTCTTAGGCTATTAGATTAATTTTTTTAAAGAATGGATGTTAGATGCATTGGTGATTGTCTTAAGATTTGAATCCTAAGTTTTTACTGATAAAGGCAAATTGATCAGTCTGAGAATAGGATGACCATCTTATATCCATGAATTATACAATAAATGACTTTAGAATAATATAAAGATAACTATTCTTGGAAGCATATGAGTAGGATGAGAAAGTTATGTGATATTTTGTTGGTATCAAGAATTATATATGGCTTAAGCAAACTGAAAAGACTAAGTTGGTTGAAATGCATCTTGGAAACCATTAACCTATCTTTCCAATATCTATGAACATATATTTGAAATGTAAATAAATAAATGTTAATTATGTTTTAGAAATCGAACAATGGTGATATTGGGAATAAAAACAGGTAAAAGGTTATTAAATGATAAACATTGTCAGTATCTGTTTCTAACCCAATAGAAATAATTAAGCATTTATTTAATTATTAAAAACTATTTGTTGTGAATAAGGGCATATTCAATCAAATATATGCACCTATAAAATAATTTTTGTAATGTAAACATATTCAAACTTTTAAATTTTAATTTACTTTTTAAAAATGTCTATAATGAATTTTAAAAAGCAATTAAACTGTAAAATAAAAAATTTATTTGAAAAAAGAAACTGAAACAATACCAGCATTAATCTTTGAAATTATTGCACATAAACATTAATAATAGATGAATTCTTGTATTTTAAATTACAACAATAAGATTAAAAATATAAAAAAAATATTTCTACCTTTTGAAAAAAAAAAGTTTTATTTTCAGTTATTATAGTAAAACAAATAAAAGTGATGTTTTAGTAATACAAGTTATTAAGGGTCACATGGTGGCACCATATTCACTTAATAGATCCATGACTTAGGTTCAGACCTGGCTGAATTTGTTTTCAATTAGTTATTCCATAGCCAATCCAGATGAATATCTAACATTGGTTGTTAAAGAGCAATTAGTATTTTTATTTAGAAGATAAACTAGAAAAAAAAATCCACTCAATCCCGCATAAACCAGAAATCATCAAACCCTGTGAATAATTCCTTTTAGTTTACTGGTTTTTTTTAAAAACTAAAATGTAAAACTACTGTAATATTTCTGAAGTGTAATTTTGTCTACACCATTCTCATACAAGTTAGGGTCTGGCTTCTATCTGCTCTTAACACCTTGTGGATACTGAACAATGATAAATATATTAAGAGATTGTGATCTGGGCCAACTAATGAGTGCTGGTTCAGCATGAAATGTGCATCTTGGGGGTCACATCGTTTTTACATGCCTTTAGTCATATGTTTGTAATTATATCCTTCCACAAGATATTAAAAGCAGATAGAAATCACTCATACCTTGCATGAGAATGATGTAATAAAAAATTGACTACTGAAATATTATTCAGTGGATAATGTCTAGTCTAATGAAGGACTAATAAAAATTGCTAGCAAAACTACTGTTTTTCTTATAGAAGGAGTGGAAAGTATTGTAGACATTCTGCACTGTTTTTATCTTTTCAATCTATCACATTTTAGCTTTTCGAATAGAATGATGTCTTGGTTATATTATTTATAAAAGCTTGCGAATCAATTGTATGTTGTAAAGGTTTATTTAATATGTGTGCATTGAGATTAGGCTCTCAAATAACGTTGATGAATAAACTTTAGTAGCATATAATAGTCAAAAGATAGTGCATATCAAATAGTGCTACATTTAATAATCTGTCTAGTAATTATAGGTATTACTAAAAGAAAATAGTAATTGTTTTTCTTTTCCTTTTCATTTGTTTTATCTCGTTAATATCTAGTTCTAGTTTTGAAGATTAACTAACTTTGTAATAAAACAAAATTAATTTTGTCATTTTTTTTTTTTTTCATATGTCATAGCATCGGCCGGGACGCGAACCCACAACCGTCTGCAACCAACTACTTGCTTGCATGGCGGCTGCGATACCTCTCGGCTAACAACGCAAGACTAATTTTGTCATTTTTGAATATTTGTGTAATGAAAACAAATTCCGGTTGTTGTTTTTTTTTTTTTCAAAAAATATAATTCTAAAAAGTATATAAAGAAGGATACTCTCATAGCAAAAAACAGTTTTTGTTTATAGTTGTAAAAGAAATAAAAAATAAATTTGGTTTAGTTTAAGAAGAGGATGAAAGAGAAAGCTCAGTATAAAGGATTGGTGCAGTAAACAATAAGCTCTTGACAATAAGACCTGCAAGTCTACAATATTGTAGTGGACAACTCTGATGCCTGCAGTTGCTAAGCCTTAAATAATATGTGAGTTAACCTTAGATCAGTTATAAAAATTACTTTCTTCATCTTATAATTAATCACTTTCTTTGAAATGTAAATCCTGCTATAATCAAACGTTAAAAACTTTAGTAAGATTCTACAAAACTATATACCTCAAAATAGTTTAACTATCCTACAATTGAGAGCATTCAAAATAATTGAAAACCACTGCCAGACTTACTTTCACAATAAATATATATATATATAAGAATAAAAAGTGTAGAAGTATTCCAACAACTGGAGCGGCATCTTTTAAACATGAACTGGTCTATTAGGTCATGAAAAGTTTCTAGTTTATATATTTTTTTTATTTTTTCCTAAGTAACAATCAATGTATATCTGCTTACAAACCTGAGCAAAGTATGCATTATCAATATGAGTTTTATTTGATTTGACTATTATTCAATAAATAATTCTTATGTAAATGATATTTTGTTATAGTGGTTGTCTAAAAAGTTATGATGATGGTATTTTAGTTGTAATTATATTTTGAATTTTTTCCACCATCTAATATTAAATGTTGAAATGTTTTTAGAAAAATTCAAATTTTACTTAAACTTTTTAAATACATTTATACTAACTAACCTGTGTGTTAGTACTAAGTTGAATATATTTGAAAAGTTATTTCTCTAAAAATATTTAATAATTAATACCCCAACATATAATTACATCAAATATTTTGCTATAGTTATTAAAGTTGTTTAAGAATGGCATCCTAATGCTCATTTTGTTCATTAGTAAAATGTCTAAATAGTAATATAAAAAGTTGAAATCATATTATTAAAATGAAAATTTTGATTCAGAGTCTGTTTTTATTCAAACAGGCAAAACTCTCTATACATATTGCCACTCAGTGCAAGCCAGAGTAATCAATGGATTCCAGATGGCTTGTGCATAAAATCCCCATCTAGTGCCTACTCATCCAATATCCCCAGACTAGTTTCTGGATTGTGGCCTTTGTCAGAGAGGAGCCTTGTATCTGAGAGCACTGCACCTAGATCTTAGGATTTCATTTTATGTACAAGCCTTCAGGCATCCATTGATTACTCTGGCTTACACTGAGTTGCAATATGTATAGAAAGTTTTGCCTGTTTGAATAATATTAAGAGCAAGCATAAGAAATTGGTGATCATGTGAAGTCTGTTTTTATGTAGTTGTTTAATTACAACTGTAATTCACCATCAAAAGTGTGTATAATGTTTTTGTTTAGTGTTTCTTCTTAAAAAGTGTTGAATTGTTATTTTACCAAAAATTTGTAATGGGCTATACTTATTATTTTTATTGCAATATTTGGAAAATATATAAATAATTATAACTTCATAAATAATAACATACTTTTTATGTAATACTTGAAAGTAATCTTTATTCAAAATTGTTTCATTATCTCCAAAAATTTATTAGTATAAAAATTTGTAGATAATTTCAAAGTCCACCTGTGGTTTTTATAGTAAGATGTGAATTGCTGAATTCTTCTCACCTGTAAAATTTATTACAATGCATCCTTATATCATGTGAGGAATTTCTTATATTAAACAAATTGTACATGTTGACATTTCAAATCACAATAGCATAAAATAAATGGAGAGGTCACCCCATGCAATCAGAATATTGATGATTTTGTTTTCAAAATATTAATTCATAAAATGATCCAAATTATGCAGTTTCCCTACATAAGCATGTTGCTACTAAGAACACTTGTTGTTAAGCATGTAAAATTTCACAATTATAATTTTATTTCATTAATAAAGTTTTATTTAGAAGTTATTATGAAATTAAATTTTTTTAGATTTCAGGTACATGGCACTTTGTAGTGTATACTTTTTTACATAATAAATTGAACTACTCTTTTGTTTTATTTTTTGGCATAAAGATGAGTAAATTTTATAATAACCATTGAACACATTTCAAGAAGAATAGTAATATTAAAATTTATCACAGGCACTTTGGGGTGAACATAGCTATAAGCAGAAGAATCAACTAAGGAGTCAAATAGTTTCTACTTTCAAAAAGTCAAACATTAATTTTAAGGCCCCAATAGTAATACTCAAACAATTTTAATGTCTGTAAAATATCCAACTGTAACAAAATTAAAATGTAAATTGGCAACAGTTAATGAATTATCATTTAATAAAATTACTAAAAATGAATTTATAATACAGAGTGTGGCCACAAGGGAATTCAATCTATTATTTAATCCTGCAGAAGTGATGAAACTGATTGTAAAATGTTATTATTGAAGAAGAAGAAGTTGTTCAGACCATAAGGAAACTAAAAGATAAAAAATACCAACATGAATATTTACATATATAAAAATTTCAAAGATTAAACTTGGATTAGTTTTAATTAATGTTAGATGTTCTGGTGAAAAAATTTTAGAATTGTTAATAAAAAAATTAGATGATTTTAGTATAACTTTTGAAAAAGATATTGCATCTATAGTGAGTGATGGCACTTCAATTATGCAGAAATGTGAAAGATTACCTCTGTACATCAGAAACTATACTATAATCATGGTTTGCACTCAGCTATTTTAAAAACTCTTTAAATTGAAAAGAACAAAATGACAAATTCTAAGAAGATAATAGTGATGGTGAAGATTAAGATTATTTTTCAGAATATGAATCCAATTTTGAATTTGAACCAGTGAAAAACAAGTAGCTGCAAATGCAAAATATTATACAAAATATAATTATAGGTATACAGAAAATTGTAAACATATTCAAAAATTCTTATGTTAACAATAGTGTTTTGCAAAAGTATATACAAGAATATGAACAAAAGAAAGAGTAACCATTTTAGGATTGTAAGACAAACTGGACTGCACATGGAGATTATGTTCAAATACTGTTTACAAAATGAATTGAACATGAATACTATGTGGAAGAAAGATTATGTAAATATGACTGAAAGAATTATTAACTATATTAGAAAACTATAAGTCATCATGCTTTGGTGGTTTTGTATCAATCCTACTTATGGAATTATGATGACTTCTGATTTTGAAAAACCAAAGATACCAAAGTATATAGATGCTAAACATGAGTTAAGATTATATGATTATACCAGTGAATGAGCTTGAATTGAAAACATTATTGTGTTTTCTTCTTGGGCTCCTAATTGTATAGTTAACTAAATAGGGAAAAGGTGGCTGCTGGAGTGTTACATAAGATCTTAAGATCTAGGTGTATTGTCCTGGATCCAAGGTTCCTCAATAATGAAAGCCACAAAAGAAATTAGTCTGAAGATATTGGATAAGTAGGCACTAGATAAGATTTTATGCATTAACCTTTTTGCATCCATTGATTACTAAAGCTTGCACTGGGTGGCACTGTATGAAGAGTTTCTTACTGTTATATATTAGAACCTGTTCAAATAATCATTAAGTATCTGGAGCCAATAAGATTCTATATTGTTAACATGCAGATTAAATTTTAACATTTTTGTTTATGTTATGAAATTAGAGAAGGTTAAGAATGAAAAAGTAAAAAACTTTTTATTGCAAGTGAAGAAGAAAAGTAAAACGAGAAACTATAGCATCATATTTCTTTATTTACAAAATCTCACTTATGAAGATATTTTTTTAACTAGTCTTGAAAAGTGAAATTTATAATTTTCTAAACACGTATCAAATACATTACTTGCTAGTTGTTAATGCCCAATAAAATAAAATAGCGTTTCTTCAAAAACAATTTTTCTATAACCGAAAATGTGAAAGATGTGAAATCTGATATTGCTGATAAATATCAGATTATTAAACAAGAATTATATATATTTCAATTGACAAATGTGAAGTTATTTAGAAATACTTTGTCCACAATAAAGTCTGTGTCTGTTTAAA
The DNA here is from genome assembly GCA_028023455.1 of Epiperipatus broadwayi. Taxonomy (NCBI): domain Eukaryota; kingdom Metazoa; phylum Onychophora; class Udeonychophora; order Euonychophora; family Peripatidae; genus Epiperipatus; species Epiperipatus broadwayi. The sequence continues at coordinate 11,476,073 of JAQFVV010006199.1, forward strand.
ATAAATGTAATTTTCTATTGCTAATGATTTTGTCATAAAGTTGAGAAATGAATTTCCCAATATTATTTTGGATGCGCTATACTTTTTGAAAAAATATTTCAAAATTGATTAATAAATGCATTTAATTTTGTTTTGCAATCATTTTTTAAATCTATAAATTGTATTTTGTGTTAAAATAATAAACAAAATATTTTTTAAAATATATATATATATTGTGATGATCGCACATACTGCGGTCACACATATAAACATTAAACATTCACAGAATATTAAATATCATGTTTGATAAAATAAAGAAAAAGAAAAAAGAGTGAGCTTAGAAAACTTACAGAACAAAGAAATGTTTCAATTAATTAAAAAAGAGAGGGAAGTAGAATCAAAAAGATTCTTATCTTTTACCCTCCAAAGTTCGGATTTTGGTGAAATTAAAATGTAAAATTAAAAATATTGGAGGTGTAGGTTAAAAAATAAAGTGATAAAGGAATATAAATCAAATGCAAGTTAAAATCTGATTTTGAAAGAAAGTAAAGTTTAAAAAAACCTTAAATAGCGCGCAAAAACATAGAAAGTTAAACATAATCAAAAGATAAGGATCTGGGTTTTAAAGTACACATTTGACGATAAACGAAATGCGTGTATGGAGTGTATTAGAAGCAGAATATAGACAGCAATAATAAATGCTTGTCTAAACTCAAATAATAAAAAAAAGAGAGAAGAACATGTATTAAAATCTGTGTAATTAAATTAAAAAAATATTGAAATAAATAAATGTACATAGTGCTACTAGATTGGGTAAAACAAATTTACATATGGCCGAAGGCATAGTAAGAAAGGTGTGAATGAAAGTGAAAACAAAGGATCAGAAGGACAAAGGCTGGTGGAATTTTTTAATTAGAAAAAAAGTTTTCAGTGGGGATTAGAGCTAGAGACTTCATGTTAAGAGGGTGGTAAAACACGGCTCCAATAATCAACCGCTATAGTTAACAAATATGACTTTCAACATCGGTGCCTCATCTAGAATGGCTGGCTAAGGCCGTCGTGGTCGCTGGTCGATCCGGACTTACTGTACTAATGGTTCTGGCCAAGATATAACTACTGCCATCATAGTGCCTGCCGGTGGATTCATTTAGTTGCCTTGTCCTTGATGCCTTAAACACTGAGAAGCTACACACAACCAAATCTAACCTGCGACCGTCCCTCCTAAAGAAGTGGAGAAAATCCACGTGACGGTCGACAAGACGTCGGATAAATTCAGAGACTAAAACCTAGGTAAAGATACATACTATTTTGTTATATATTTCAATGTGCACACAGTTTAATTAGACAATAACCACATGCCTTTTGTGAATGATAAAGACATTCTAGAATTTTTTGATAAATACCCAGACTGACGATTTATAAATGTACCATCATTTATAATAGTTTTATATGTATTCTTTTCTTGTAGCACTATAGATTATAATCTGTTTTTTTATTTAATGTTAATGTGTTTTTTATATATCTCTTTTATGATTCATTTATTCTATTAAATCTATTATTTTATTTAAACCTGTCTTGTCTCATTCTTCGGCACTCCAAAAGGGTAGTCTAGTCAAAGGGTGGGAAAACTATTATTCATTTTTTTGATTATTGAGTTAACACATGGAAGTTGGTGGTGCAGTATTTGATCCCATTAAATTTATAAATCAAGCGCTGTAACTCTGTCAGATCTTACAGCAGTCGAGAGACGGTTGGTCGGGAAAAATAATCTGGTGCTATATCCGTATAGCATACAGATTCGGTCAAATACAGACATAGACTCGTGTATGTCCGTATGTTCTCTCTGCTTGAGGTAGCGGAAAGTGGACGATCTTGAATCATTAGAATTTCCCATTATGCACTCATGAAAGGGAAGTGTAGCCTTCGATCGTCTCGTGCCCTCCTAAAGAAGTGGAGAAAATCCATGTGACGGTCGGCAAGACGTCGGATAAATTCAGAGACTAAAACCTAGGTAAAGATACATACTATTTGTTATATATTTCAATGTGCACATAGTTTAATTAGACAATGGCCACATGCCTTTTGTGAATGATAAAGACATCCTTGAATTTTTTGATAAATACCCAGACTGACGATTTATAAATGTGCCATCATTTATAATAGTTTTATATGTATTCTTCTCTTGTAGCACTATAGATTATAATCTGTTTTTCATTTCATGTTAATGTGTTTTTTTTATATGTCTTTTACAATTAATTTATTCTATTAAATCTATTATTTTATTTAAACTTGCCTTGTCTCGTTCTTCGCCACTCTAAAAGGGTAGTCTAGTCTAAGGGTGGGAAAACTATTATTCTTTTTTTTTTATTATTGAATTAACACGTGGAAGTTGGTGGTGCAGTATTTGATCCCGTTAAATTTATAAATCATCCAAGCTCTGTAACTCTCAGATCTTACAACAGTCAAGAGACGGTTGGTCGGGAAAAATAATCTGGTGCTATATCCATATAGCATACAGATTCGGTCAAATACAGATATAGACTTGTGTATGTCCGTATGTTCTCTCTGCTTGAGGTAGCGGAAAGTGGACGATCTTGAATCATTAGAATTCCCCATTATGCACTCATAAAAGGGAAGTGTAGCCGTCGATAGTTCCATGCCCATTACATATTTAATAGAATAAATGTAACGGGCACGGGACGATCGAGGCTACACTTCCCTTTTATGAGTCTATAATGGGGAATTCTAATAATTCAAGATCATCCACTTTCTGCTACCTCAAGCAGAGAGAACATACGGACATACATGAGTCTATATCCGTATTTGACCGAATCTGTATGCTATACGGATATAGCACCAGATTATTTTTCCCGACCAACGTCTCTCGACTGCTGTAAGATCTGACAGAGTTACAGCGCTTGGATGATTTATAAATTTAACAGGATCAAATACTGCACCACCAACTTCCACGTGTTAATTCAATAATCAAAAAAAATGAATTATAGTTTTTCCACCCTTAGAATAGACTACCCTTTTTGGAGTGGTGAAGAATGAGACAAGGCAGGTTTAAATAAAATAATAGATTTAATAGAATAAATTAATCGTAAAAGAGATATAAAAAAAAACACATTAACATGAAATGAAAAACAGATTATAATCTATAGTGCTACAAGAAAAAAATACATATAAAACTATTATAAATGATGGTACATTTATAAATCGTCAGTCTGGGTATTTATCAAAAAATTCAAGAATGTCTTTATCATTCACAAAAGGCATGTGGCCATTGTCTAATTAAACTATGTGCACATTGAAAGATATAACAAAATAGTATGTATCTTTACCTAGGTTTTAGTCTCTGAATTTATCCGACGTCTTGCCGACCGTCACGTGGATTTCTCCACTTCTTTAGGAGGGATGGTCACAGGTTAGACTTGGTTGTGTGTAGCTTCTCAGTGTTTAAGGCATCAAGGACGAGGCATCAAGAACAAGGCTTCGAGGACAAGGCAACTAAATGGATCCATCGGCAGGCACTACGATGGCAGTTGTTATATCTTGGCCAGAACCATTAGTACAGTAAGTCCTGATTGCCCAGCAATCACGATGGCCTTAGCCAGCCATTCTAGATGAGGCACCGATGTTGAAAGTCATATTTGTTAACTACAGCGGTTGATTATTGGAGCTGTCTTTTACCACCCTCTTGACATGAAGTCTCTAGCTCTAATCTCTACTGAAAACTTTTTTTTTAATTAAAAAATTCCACCAGCCTTTGTCCTTCCGATCCTTTGTTTTCACTTTCATTCACACCTTTCTTACTATGCCTTCGGCCATATGTAAATTTGTTTTACCCAATCTAGTAGCACTATGTACATTTATTTATTTCAATATTTTTTTAATTTAATTACACAGATTTTAATACATGTTTTTCTCTCCTTTTTTATTTAAGTTTAGACAAGCATTTATTATTGCTGTCTATATTCTGCTTCAAATACAATTCATACATGCATTTCGTTTATCATCAAATGTGTACTTTAAAACCCAGATTCTTATCTTTTGATTATGTTTAACTTTCTATGTTTTGCGCGCTATTTAAGGTTTTTTTTAAACTTTACTTTCTTTCAAAATCAGATTTTGAAATTCATGAAAGAACTCATGGACAGTCACGAGAGAAGGATAGAAGAATGGATGGTAAAGGTAGAGATAGACTGCCAGAAAAGATGGGCTGAACTCAGGGAAGAAATAAGAAATGAGGTCATCCTGCAATCAAAGGCTAATGATACATGGAATGGATTTCACCAAGAGATTAAGAGGGATGAACAAAGGAGTATGGGGCCATGTGCATATGAGGAATCAGAAATAGTTGAGGATAGAGGTAGAGAATCAGCAAAATTTGATTGGGAAAAGGACATAGGGTGACCAGAAAGGGAGATAAGACAGTTAGATGAAGAGGTGGAAGTAGTTAGAGTGGAGGATCATAAATATGACGATGGTGAGCATACAGGAGGGACGATCTTGAATCATTAGAATTCCCCATTATGCACTCATAAAAGGGAAGTGTAGCCTTCGATCGTCCCGTACCGGTTACTTATTTTGGGGACCAGTTCCAGGATTTGTATTGCTGAGCAATTAATGATCATGTGTTAAATAATTTTATAAGATGACATAAATATTTTCTAAAATAAAAAATTGTTTTAATATATGTGTTTGCAAACATATAAAATTAGCGTTATAAGTTAAAGTGGCGAGAAGCGAAGATGAAGGGGATAAGTTTTATTTTATGATACTCTATACGAGCATTTCATGTCAAATGTGTGCAAAGAATAGAAAGAGGAGGAAATTTTTTTTTGTTAGTATTATGAAAGTTTTGAAATGCGTAGTGAGGGATAATCTGAGACAAGAATATTTAGGCAAGTTGTAACAAACAAATAACTAATTATATCAAATGATTGCTGTAATGTAATATAAATCATTTTTAAAGAAAGAGAATAACACAAAGTTTCATGAAAGTTTACGATAAATAATAAAAAAAATATAGTAGCCGCATAGCCCAGTAAAGTTAAAAAATAGATAAATGTGTGTGTGGTTTCATAATCGTATAATAAAATGTAATAATTATAGCGATCGGATATAGATTATCTGGATGTAATTAATTAATGAAAACATAAAATAGTTAAGTTTGAAATAGTGAAACAGTTTCAGTAATATTGTAGTTATAAAGGTTAAATGATTAACCCTTAAACTGCTAATTATATTATTGGTTGTATGAGGTAAAAATCAAATCTTTTAATTGGCCAACTCACAAACTGAAGACAAAGCCTATTGTTAAAACATATTCGCCTATAATATTAAATTCAACTCAGATACGTTTATAAAAAGTATATTACTAATTTTTCAGGGTATTGAAAGAGAACGAAAGTTCTTTCAAAAATAAATTGTTATTTATTTATTATAAAATATATTCAATTTCGGCAAATATAAAGCGAATGTCTAAACAAAAAAGTGATGACGCAAATGCTTTTTTTCAATGTTACATTCTGGAAAAGTAAAGATTTCTTTTTGCTAAATCTTAAATATTTTTACTAAAATCTTCAATATTTTTCGAAAATAATTTTGTTTTTTTAGTATATTTTTTAAAAAACTAGTTTAATTTCTGAAATTATATTTTTTTAATACTTAAAATTGCATTCAAAATGAAAATCTCAGCGTTTTTCTTTATTTTCTTTGATCAGGCGGTTTCTTTGTTCTTTCCAGCCAATCAGAATGTCTTTTTCGGCTAAGAGCTCGCTGACAACCAATGACTGACAATGTTCTTTCTTTGTTTAGGTTTAAATGTGGTTTTTTTGATTTTTTACTTGTAAAATAATTCGGAAGAGGGCACCATCTTACAGAACTTTTAAAAACCTAATCAATACCTGTCAAATGAATATTTTAGCATAAGAACTGGCAGAGTTAGAGTGATGTCAGATGTCGACGAGAGGCCTCGTAAGAGGCGGGAAAAGGGTTAAAATAGTCGAAACTAAGTTAAATGAAGAAATATATATGTGTGAATAAATAATAACGGTCCCAGTTAAGTGGAAAATAAAATATTTTAATGATAAAGGGGATTCGCGTGTATAATTTAAATTGAAGAAACTATAAGTATTGTCACGTATTTTAGTTAAGTGGGAGGAAAATATATATGTGTGATTCTAGAATAGTCGCATGTGTAAGAGAAGTAAAAATATATATGTATGTGTGTATGATCTTGTTTAAAACAGCAGTAACCTTAAGTGGCTTAATTTTGTAAACGTAGGAATAGAAAATATATATATCGGAAGGGTAATGTTGGAGACACAGTCAAATAAAATGAATTTATACTGTATATCAGTAACAGAAGAACAAGTATGGTATTTAAGTAAGTTAAATTTAAAAGAATATATAAGTGCATTATTTAATTGAAGTATAGGGGTAAGAAGTAGATGAATAGGGAGAATAGAGGACAATCATCAAGGTGGACAGGCAGTCGGCCAAATCTAAGGCAGGCGAATAAGAAGATGAACCAGAGTACGGATGTTTGGGTTGGCTAGCGATCTGAATGCTGATCGATAGACAACTAAGAAATTAAAAGTTAATCAAAGTGAAAAAACATAAAGTCAGTCGAAAGAAGTTGTGTATAAGTCTAGTCAGAAGAGGTCAATAGTAGGAATAATCAGTCCAGATATAAAGAAAGTTAAATAAAAATCATATTTATGTGAGCAAGGGCTCAAGCCAAAATGGAACTTCAAGAAAAGGAAGTAAAAGAAGGGAATGGAGAGGAGATGAAAGTAAAGGATACAATGGCCTATAGTAATATTATGGATATGTTAAAGCAAATGAGGATGGAGCAAGAGCAATTCATGAAAGAACTCATGGACAGTCACGAGAGAAGGATAGAAGAATGGATGGTAAAGGTAGAGATAGACTGCCAGAAAAGATGGGCTGAAGTCAGGGAAGAAATAAGAAATGAGGTCATCCTGCAATCAAAGGCTAATGACACATGGAATGGATTTCACCAAGAGATTAAGAGGGATGAACAAAGGAGTATGGGGCCATGTGCATATGAGGAATCAGAAATAGTTGAGGATAGAGGTAGAGAATCAGCAAAATTTGATTGGGAAAATGACATAGGGTGACCAGAAATGGAGATAAGACAGTTAGATGAAGAGGTGGAAGTAGTTAGAGTGGAGGATCATAGATTGATGATGAGCATACAGGAGAATTTGTCAGGTGGCAAAGGTAGTAGCAGAGTTAAATACAAAAGTTGAAAAGAGGATAAGTAAGGCAGCTGGTAACAGTGCATATACCGGGATAGAATGCAGTGAGTCAAAAGCCACTGGAGGAGATACAGACAAGGGATATGCATGTAGACCACCTCCAAAGGAACCACCTGAAATTAAAAATGGTTGGGATCCTAGTAAAGGATGACGGAAAGAAAACAGAAGAGATTTGACAAAGTGGAATCCAAGAGGGCAGGAAGATAAACGATCTAGATGTAAGACTGAATGGAAGTGGCCATACAAATGGACGGAAGACCAAGAATTTAGGGATAAAAATCTGCATCCCAGAGGAGGCAGAGGTGATGTCAATAGAGGAAGACAACCACCAGATAAAACTTAAGGGCAGTCACAAATAAAGGAAAGCTTCACTGATAACAAAATTGGAAATGTAAATGGACCACGAGTCATGGAGAATGGACTCTAATATGGATCCTGATAAAATAAAGAAATGATGAGCCGATAAGTGGAAAAAGGGATGGACATTATGATCAAATAAGAAAGCATAAGATAAATAGTAGAGGTCATAGATCGAGGCTGAAGGCATGTAGGTTTAAAGATTGGTAGATGGATCTGAACAGTAGTTGGTTATGCCTTCTTCGTTATTCATTCATGTATGTTCTGCAGTGCACCAAATCTTATCATACAGAGTCGGTCAAATACGGATATAGACTCATGTATGTCCGTATGTTCTCTCTGCTTGAGGTAGTGGAAAGTGGACGATCTTGAATCATTAGAATTCCCCATTATGCACTCATAAAAGAGAAGTGTAACCTTCGATCGTCCCATGCCGGTTACTTATTAATTAAAAAAGAGAGGGAATTAGAATCAAAAAGATTCTTATCTTTTGCCCTCCAAAGTTCGGATTTTGGTGAAATTAAAATATGAAATTAGAAATATTGGAAGTGTAGGTTAAAAAATAAAGCGATAAGGAAATATAAATAAAATGCAAGTTAAAATCTGATTTTGAAAGAAAGTAAAGTTTAAAAAACCTTAAATAGCACGCAAAACATAGAAAGTTAAACATGATCAAAAGATAAGGATCTGGGTTTTAAAGTACACATTTGATGATAAACGAAATGCATGTATGCAGTGTATTTAAAGCAGAATATAGACAGCAATAATAAACGCTTGTCTAAACTTAAATAATAAAAAAAAGAGAGAAGAACATGTATTAAAATCTGTGTAATTAAATTAAAAAAATATTGAAATAAATAAATGTACATAGTGCTACTAGATTGGGTAAAACAAATTTACATATGGCCGAAGGCATAGTAAGAAAGGTGTGAATGAAAGTGAAAACAAAGGATCGGAAGGACAAGGCTGGTGGTTTTTTTAGTTAAAAAAAAGTTTTTCAAGAGAGATTAGAGCTAGAGACTTCGTGTTGAGAGGGTGGTAAAACACAGCTCCAATAATCAACCGCTATAGTTAACAGATATGACTTTCAACATCGGCGCCTCAGCTAGAATGGCTGGCTGAGGCCATCGTGATCGCTGGTCGATCCGCACTTTCTGTACTAATGGTTCTTGTCAAAATGTAATAACCGCCATCATAGTGCCTGCCGATGGATTCATTTAGATGCCTTGTCCTCGATGCCTTGTCCTTGATGCCTCGTCCTTGATGCCTTAAACACTGAGAAGCTACACACAACCAAATCTAACCTGCAACCGTTCATTTATTCTATTAAATCTATTATTTTATTTAAACCTGCCTTGTCTCATTCTTTGCCACTCCAAAAGGGTAGTCTAGTCAAAGGGTGGGAAAACTATTATTCATTTTTTTGATTATTGAGTTAACATGTGGAAGTTGATGGTGCAGTATTTGATCCCGTTAAATTTATAAATCATCCAAGCGCTGTAACTCTGTCAGATCTTACAGCAGTCAAGAGACGGTTGGTCGGGAAAAATAATCTGGTGCTATATTCATATAGCATACAGATTCAGTCAAATATGGATATGGACTCGTGTATGTCCATATGTTCTCTCTGCTTGAGGTAGCGGAAAGTGGACAATCTTGAATCATTAGACTTCCCCATTATGCACTCATAAAAGGGAAGTGTAGCCTTCAATCGTCCCGTGCCCATTACAATATGAATTCAGTGTTAAAAAGCAATATTTTATTATTATATAACCTTTTAAAATGAATTTTAAGTAGGTCAGACTTTTTTATCTATATTATATGAGAATTCTCGAGATTTATTAACAAAAAAGAAGTACATATTTCTTTACTCGAAATAAAAACTATAAAGAAATCTTAAACAATATATTTGTTAATCATATTAGTAAATTTTAATAGGCCAATCATAAATGCTACTTATTAGTTGTAATTATATATTGGACTATTTCCACCATTTAAGATTAAATATTGAATGTCATTAAAAATTTTAACTTTATTTAAATTTTCCATTTATATTCAACTGTTAATAATGATTAGTATGTGCACATATGACTATTCTAAATCCAGAAGAAAAATAAAACTTGCAAAATGATTTTTAGGATGCAACCCAATCATGTTCCACATACTAGTGCTTTGCCCTATTTATCAGATATTATTATGACTTTGAACCCTTTACTTTTCAAAATATTTCAATATATTGCTTAATGGTAGCACTTCATTGTATTCTATCCTTAAAAATATCCAGCTTAAAAAAAACAATCGATATAGTTTATATATATATATATAATCTTTATATTATAGCAGAATCTGCTTCTCCCATAGATATCAAGTTCACCATAAAATACTTTTTTTTGGAAAGTACTTTTAGCATTTATTAGTTTCCTATGCCCAATCTAATGATAATGTGACTCTATTCTATAGTAGAAAATTCTAGAGTATCATGTCAAAAAGTTGTGATTTTTCCAACATGCCTTTAAAATCTTAGGAACATCCTAAATAATTTTTATGCTATTGTGTTAGGAGTTATAGTGGGCTCAGACTCACTTTTATACAATAAATTAAACAAAACAAAATGTTGAAAGTAGGTATCTAATTTAGTTTTATTAGTTATATTACTATGCTAAAATGAGCTGCAATAAACTTGTTAAATGCAGCTGTACTGTGATCGAATCTGTGTTACATCTCAACATGTAAATTCATCTTTCTATTAAAAATGCTAAATTGTTAATCATCTCTGCTAAAAGCTGCTGAATATTAATTACTAATTCAAAATTTTTATAAGTTATATCACTTTTGGATTTCAAAAAAAAATAATACAAGCATTAGTATATTGTAAATCCAATAGTTAGTGATTTTGATTGTTTCAAATTAAAAACTCCATCATCAAACAATGCATTACTTTTTGCAGCCTAATTCATAAAGTTACTTAAACTTTACTCAAACATTATTATAATAAAAATAATTAATTTTATATACATCAGATTATCAATGACTAGTAATAATGATTCTTCTCATTCTATTATAAAGAAGCTATGTAATTAAAATCAAATTATTTTGTGAACAATGAACTGATGACCAACAGTATCACACACTTATTCAATTAACTAAATCAAATGCTTTGATAAAATCAATAAAAGTAATATACAAATCATATCTTTATTCTAAAACTTTTCTTGTATTTTCTAAAAAAAAACAACTATTTTTTGATTTTCTAAAACCACACCCTCTAGATATGTTAGAAGACCTTCATTCATTCCAATTTTAATAGTGTAAAAAGCTTTTTTAATTACAAAAAAATATCACATAACCTAATAAAAGCTTTTTTAACTTCATTTAACTTAATATTTTTATCCAAAGTTAAATAATGAGATAAGATGGTTATCTCATTCCAAGATTTAACCTCCATTCTTATATCATTATTCAAAAAGTTATCTTTAAATAATATCATTATCATATAAAAGAGTGTTATATATGAATTTAAAAAATTATATTGTTTTAAGCCAATATATTTTCATGTGGTGACTCAGTTAGTAATTATCTATACCTGTTCTACAATGTTAAATTTGCTTCTTAATAGCTGAATTTCTAGCTTTAAATTTGTATACTGATTATCAAACTCTATATTCAATTTATTGCTTTGTCAAGCAAAAAATTTAACATGATTTTATTTAATAAAATCAGTAATAAATAATCAATGTCAGAAATAGCCAAAAATTCTCTATTTAACAAGCCTATTTTCTTATTTTCACAAAACACTCCTTCGAAATATATGACTCAATAATCTTGAAAATTCAAATTGGAAATGTTTAATGTTTGTTAGCTACTAGTATTTTGCATTTTAGTAGATACTTTTTAAAATCAAATAAATATTTTCCAAAATAAGATTAATATAATCAAATATTTTTAGGAATATGACTGCAACAAGACCTTTTTAGCACAACAAATCTATGATCTATTAAATAATCTGTACTTCCAAGTGCGATACAATATAATCTACATTTACAGTTTGGTTTTCAATTTTAATATAATCCATTAAGAATCTTTATTCTGAGTGTGGATTCATTCAGTTAGCACTCTTTTATATAGATTTTGGCCTAATCAATATGTTTATGATACTTATTTCCAAAAACTTTGGGTCAAAATTAACTAACCCTACCAACACCCAAATTAAAGCTTCCAAGAATCAAACTTTATGTCTTTTAATAGTATTGTTGCAATAGAATTATTTAGCAAGAAATAAAAGCTTTCTTTGAATTTGGTGTTGGGATGTAAGCTTTAATATAATATGCAAAAGCACCATTCCATAACCATGTTTAAATACTATATATAATCTTTTCATTGACTTATTTAAGAATTATAAAAATAAAAGATAGTTGATTAGACCTCATGGTAACTTCAACATTATACACTTTCATTTTACTCAGTAATCTATCCTCTAAAAATTTTGTAGTCATTTACTTTCTTTGTATAGTAGTTTCATTAAGAGTAAGTAGCTATATCAATTTAAATTTTGATATTTCTTAGCTATAGATGTAGTCCTTGTTTTAATTCTTAATGATTGCATATTTAACTTATATTTTTAAAAAATTAAATTAAAATATTTATCTTTTTTTATTATCACTTTTTTTTTTTTTTTCCCATTAAAATTATTGATTTTATGACTATTTCTTGATGTTTTAATGCAGGGGTCCCCAACCTTTTTGCATTTAAGAGCACATTCTATAATATCGGCCAGGTGGCGGGCACCATTTATTTTTTTCAACCAGATGGCAGGCACCATTTATTTATCAGTGTAAATTTATAGTTGGATATTATTAATAATACACATAATGTACAAAAAAATATTTATTTTAAAAATAAAATTTTAACATATAATTATTAACATTTATATTTTTACGCTGTAAAAGTATAGTTTGTCCTACAATTTGATTATAATATAATTTATAAAAAAATTTAAAAATTTAATTTATTTGTGTCAGATAAATAATTTTTTATCGTGTTCGGATAGCGGCGGGCACACTTAAAATGGTCTGCAGGCACCATGGTGCCCGGGGACATTGGGTTGGGGACCTCTGTTTTAATGACTAATCGTTTATGCCTGGTGATTTAACCAGATAATGTAAAGCAGTCCATTTTTAGACTATCTTCTCTACATGTAACATAAAAACAAAAATTACCCAACTTAGAAAAATACCAATACGATTTTATTGTGTTTTTAATTCTATATTTTTTTGCTGTATTATTTTTTTTTTTAATTTCTTTTTGAGGATTAATGTTTTCAACATAATATTTGTTGTACTTTAAGATTTTCGATTCAATAACAAAAATATATGAAAGAATAAAAATAAATGAATTATTTAAACAGTTTACTGTTTTAAATGCTGAAGAATTTTTGGATAAAATAAAAAGCTTATTAAAATTTTATATAGCTTTTATTTTTTCATTTACGTCATTCTATTTTATACTGTACAATAAAATTAGATTATTTTAAATAAAAGTTACATCTTTTATTGACAGAAATGTCAAATTTTCAATTTTATTTAAAGTAATTCAATTTTTTTTACATATTACATAAACAATTTTCTGCACTTTTTGATTTAAAGGTACAAAATGCTTCGACTTTTTATAACCTTTTTTTAACAATAGCTCTTACATCATGAGCGTGGATTATTTATTCATTTCTTTTATAATCAAAAATATATGAATAATAGGAAAAAAATATCAATATAAGCTTACAATTAGATAAGCATAGAATATTGTGGTCAGGCCTTGTTATATATATAATACAGGAGCAGATCTCTATTCTAGTGACATCTAGTGTAGTTTTGACTAAGCAATTATTACTGCGCTCACAAAATCTCTACAGACTTACTTACGTTCTCATTCTTTGACTAAATTCTGGCTTCTGGCTCTATCAATAAAGTCTGGAAATCAACATTGGTGGAAAAGGCAGATATGCATTCAGTAACCATTTTTAACTTCTTTGTTGGGTTGAAAATATAAAATTCAAATCAACCTGCAGTTATTAAAAAAGTGAAGGCAGTAAGATGTATAGCCACTAAACTGATTTTACATAAATTTTAAGCAGGTTAACTTATATTCAAAACTTTATCCTGATTTGAATTTCAAGTTTTAAACTTAACAAGTGAACTGAAGTTAAAAGTAATTGCTACATACATATCTACATTCTTTCCAACTTTGAATCCCAGGTCTCGTGGACATAAAAAAATTCAAGAACCAGTTTGGGGATATGTATTTTATATGTATCAGATAATAAGTGATTATTCAAGATTATACTAGATGGCATTACAGTAGAGAGAAGTTTTGAATTATATTATTTTAAGTTGGGTATATTCATGATTTGTTATTATATCTTTTTTTATCTACTATGTACTTTTTAATTTTGATCTCTGTGGTTGAACACAGTTATTGATTACATGTTTCAACATTAAAGATTCCTAGATCAAATCTCAGATGAATTATGTAAAAAAAATCTAATTTTGATCAAATAAATGAAAATTTTGTGCCTAACTTAATCATTTAGATCATGTTAGAACTTACAAATGTAACTTTCTAAGTTCTCATTTTAGACTAAAATCTGTATTGAGTTTCACTTTTATTTATCTAATATTTTTTTTATCTTTATTATGCCACTTTTTTTTTATTTGCGTTCATTCCATATCATAATATTTATTTATTTTTTTAAATCTTACTACTAATATCTATATTGAGCAGCATATTGATAACAATTAAAAGAAAATAGAACTATTTTGAAAAGAAGAACTCTGTGCTTGATATATTAAATTATTTGATAACAATTAACCTCAGTTTTGTCTTCAAAAAAATATTATTTCAAATTGTGTAACAGAAAATGGCCATAAACTAACCCACTTATTGAGAAGTTTATGAGTAAGCAGAAAAATATACTAACAACATAATTGTGAAATGTGTTTTTTTGTTTTGTTTTTTTTTTGGATTAGAAATGTACACATCATACATATAGTGGGAAAATGGATTACTATTTTCCATTATGCAAAATTTTATGTAACAATGATGCATGTAAAATTAGTTATTGCAACAAGTTTTCTTTTAAAATGGAATTTTTAGCACATTTTTTGTGTAAGTGATTTTTAGCTTTTTCTTTTTATTATTTTAGAAAAAAAGCAATATTTTAGAATTGGAATAAATATAGAATTTTTTTTAATGTAAAACTTTTTTAAAAATTAAACATTTATAATTAAAAAAATTAAAGTTCATTTAGTTTCCTTAAATTTAATTTTATATATAAATAAAGTTCTGGTTATAGGAGACAATATTAATGCCAAAATGTGATTATGTATAAAAGTTTTTAAATAAGTTTTTTTCTCCATTTATTAAATTGTATTTCACTTAATATTCAGACAACTTTTCAGAATAGTATACTAATTAGGTCTTTATATTCTCAAGTAATTTTTTTTGGTAAAAGCCTGAAATCCGGGCATGGCCACTTGGGGCATTGTTTACATGTCAAAACACATAAAAATGCCGTTTCGGCAGCCGCGGCCTTACAGGCTAAGACAACATTTACATATTGTATCAACCTATTGAGCTAGGCCACTTTACATGACATTGCAAAAAAATATTATGGCCTGTTTTGTGCTTCGAAGCTATTTACGCATATCCGTTCTATTCATAGCTGATTACCGTATCGCTTGAGGGTCTTTAAATTTCAAGGCGGTATGACTTTTTTAAATCTCCATAATAGAGTAATGTCATTTCAATTTAAAAAATGTTGTTAATTATTAATAAGTGTCATATGGTCCCCACCCTTCCTGAAAAAAAGGTTAATATGTAAAAAATTGGCAAAGTGTATGCTCGAACAGGCTTCAATAAAGCTCACGCACTAAGTCACGTTTCAGCATGGGGAGGGGGAATATTCGAGACCACTAAAAGATCTGAGACAAACGTGCAATTTTGAAACTTTTCTTCAGAATTGCCGAGTACAGAAAGTGTGTGAGATTGTGTTTTTTTTTTTTTGTCAGGCACACGTAATGTCGAATTTTTATTACAGCAATAAAATCGAATAAATAATTGTAAAAAGTCCAAAGTTTGTGTCCTTTTTTGTTGTTTTATATTTCATTAGAAATTGACAAGTATTTGGATTCAATTTTTTGCAGCAGGGTTAAAATAAATGACGACTTTGGTTGACTTTTTGTTAAAAATAACAAATTACGAAATACCCCACCCCCACAAGCAGTTTATTGTAGAAGGCTAAAAAAAAAAAAAAAAAAAGGTACTTCGAACAAAATAGAAATCAAAGTAAAAAGTTGTTTAAAAAAAAGAAAAAAAGTTAAATTCTTGACTTTTTGGTTACAATTCTTTTTCCGAGTATGTGGGGGTGGGTGTTTGAAAACAATTTTTTAATCAGCAAAAACACAAAAGTAAATTTTGATTTAATATTAAGAAAAACAATTACGTCAACCAAAAAGAAATCAAAATTCGAAACATGTCCCAAAGTTGATTCTCTTTTTTCAGCGCTGTTAAAATAATTGACTATTTTTGTTGCTTTTTTGTTAATAATAATAGTACGAATTCCCCCCGCCCATCCCCCGCTCAAAAAGCTGTTTCTTGTAGTAGCCCAAAAAAAAAAAAAGGCTAATTCAAACATAATCCAAATCAAAGTGAAAACAATTTGTGTTTTTTAAAAAAAAGTAAAATTAATAATAATAAAAAAACCATTTAGTCTCAAGCCAAAAAAAAAGGTAGAATTAAGTTCTAAACAAGTCACAAATAATTGTATTCTATTTTTTCGGTGGTGGGATTCAAACAAATTTTTTGACATCATGAAATGGTCTTAATTTTTCAAATGATAAAAAGAAAAAAATATAATTAGCAAAATTTGTTGAAAAAATGTCAGTCAGTTTCCAAAAAACACACAAAAAGTAACGAAAATGAATATCAAAATTTGTTAAATAATAAAAAAATCATGTTCTAAATGAAATAAAGATTATTCATTTAATCAATATTAGAAAAAAAAAAAAACTTGTCTAAAAAAAGAAAAAGTTGCAGTGGCCCGATAACGTTATATTTCATTGATTTTGTCTAGCATCAATGTTCGAAGCGGCTTTGCCCGGATTTCAGGCTTTTACCTTTTTTTTTTGTTAAATTAATTTTGTTAGAAATTTTATTTAATACAAAATTCTTTGTGATCTCAACTTTTTAACAGACAAATTTATTAACCTTTTAACCGCTAATTATATTATTGGTTGTATGAGGTAAAAATCAAATCTTTTAATTGGCCAACTCACAAACTGAAGACAAAGCCTATTGTTAAAACATATTCGCCTATAATATTAAATTCAACTCAGATACGTTTATAAAAAATATATTACTAATTTTTCAGGTTATGAAGAGAATGAAAGTTCTTTCAAAAATAAATTGCTATTTATTTATTCTAAAATATTCAATTTCGGCAACATAAAAACTATAATATAAACAAAGAGGTCGACTTTTACGTTATAGAAAAGTAAATATTTCTTTTTACTAATTCTTCAATATTTTTACAAAAATCTTCGATATTTTTTGAAAATAATTTTGTTTTTTTAGTATTCTCTCTGAAAATAATTTTAATTTCTCAAATATATTTTTATAATACTTTAAAATCATATTCAAAATGAAAATCTCAGTGTTTTTCTCTATTTTCTTTGATCAGGCGGTTTCTTTGTTCTTTCCTGCCAATCAGAATGTCTTTTTCGGCTGAGAGCTTACTAAGAACCAATCACAAATAATGTTCTTTCTTTGTTTAGGTTTAAATGCGTTTTTTTTTATTTTTTACTTGTAAAATAAGTCGGAAGAGGGCACCATCTTACAGAACTTTTAAAAATCTCTTCAAAACGTATCGAACGAATTTTTTAGCATAAGAATCGGCTGAGTTAGAGTGATGTCAGATGTCTACGAGGAGCCTCGTAAAAAACAGTCTTTTGGTTAATAGCCATCAAAATGTTGAAGCATCACAGCAGCATAGAAAATTACCTTACAAATGGAAATATTAAATATAAAATATTTTGTCTTGATTTTATATTATCTAGGAGATAGCTTTTTTTATTATTATTTCAGAAGAGTCTAATAAAATATAAAGTTTGAAAGCTAGAAAGAAATTTTATTAATTTAACTTAGTTTTGTAAATTTTTAGAATCACAATTACATTTCAAAATTTTTTTGACTTTTCAAAATGGAATATACAGAATGGAAATAACTTACACACTCTACATTAACATTTTTTTAGATAGATTAAATTTTGTTTAAATTCTGATTGGTTCAAATTACTTTTTGAAATATTGTTTGATATTGATGATTAGTGGATAAAATTAATTTGTTTACAAGCTTTGATATTTTTCATTAATATTGAATAAATTGCAAAGTTATGTTGCATAATTTCGGATGTATGACTTTTTTTTATTAATGATATATTGGGCTATGAAATGAATGTATTTAAATTTAATCCCATCACTTCCACAAATTTATATTACTAAAATATATTTATTTTTGTACTAATTTCTGAATTATTATTATGATCTTTTTGACTTGGCTTCCATTTGTATAAAAGTCTATGAATGGTATAGATGAAAAATTATTAGATAAAAGACACCTGTATTATTTATAGGATGTTCAATTAATCCTTATTACACCTAACACCACAAATTTTGATCTCATTACAATCTCAAACTCTACTATATTGTTATACACACATATATAACACAATATTATTAAACCAATTTAGTTCTGAGCTTTATTACATTTATCATTATTATTATCTTATGATTTGAGAAAGAAGAAGCTCTGAGGAAAGTACTTGTTATTGTACTGAAACGTCAACTATTTAACATTATATTTTTATTATATTGAAACTCCTGGAAATAATATTATGAATTTATCACTTATCCCTGAGAATATTAGAATTAATATATATATATATATATTGGATGCTTCATATGTTTTGTCCCATAGTATGCAATCAGATATAAATTTTATTAGATTGGTTTATATTCAAAGAAATATAGAGGTTTTTTCGGGATTATTTAAGATCAGTTCTTTACATCTCAAATCCTAATCTATACTAACTGCTAAAACATTCTTTTTGGTGTTTTAGAACATCTCTAGTATAGTTATATTATCATTCCACACTGTGCAAAAAAACTCAATTGAAATAATTTATTTTTTCCGTAAGATAAAAATTACGGAAAAAGTAATGAGCCTATATATATGTAACTATTTCATATGTATGGGAGAGAGAAATAAAGAGTAAAACAGAATGTTTGTTATAAGGATATGGTTTGGTTTATTTTAGATTTTTAGATACTTGATCAATACTTAATTCATTTTACAAAAATGTGAATGAAAGGTCAAGATTAAGTAATAATTTAAAAAAAAAACACAAGTAACTATTTGGTTAATAATAACAAATGTATAGTTAATTGCTAAGGAAATCCTGTGAGATCGTACATTCACGTTATATATTGAACTCAACATTCCATTTAATTATCTTTACTCAGCAGAGAAATAATCCAGGAGCTTACATCTACTATTCCGTCACTGCTTTAAATCACGTGGAATAGATTTTAAAAAAAAGTAGGATGATTGATGTCCATATTGGAATGTTTTTACTTTCCCAGTGTATTAATAAGTAAAATATGGAAATAAACTATAGACTCAGACCCATAAATATTCGTTACATTCTAATGATAAAGATTGCATTATTACAATGTGTTTCTTTGTTAACTAAACCTTATTTGACCAATCTATCTTAATCTAAAATCATATATATATAATCACTTGAAATTCTCAGCTGATTCAAAAATTCTCCAAATTCTACTATGAACTTTAGCCCTACTATCATTAACATGGCAATCTAATATACTGATTAATTATGGTACCAGAATTTTCTAGTTAATTAAAACGCTAAGCTTTAATACATATATAGTATATAGAATGTTTGGATATTAGAATACTATTTCGCTAAACTTTAATATATATAAAGTTTGGATAGTACAAACGCTTGTTTCCTATAATTTTTATCTCGACGCTCAAGCTGCGCTGTTACTTATTTTAATTAGCGTTTTTCAGTTTTTCCAGTTACAAGCAACCAAGAAAATTATGAGCATTCATTAAAAAATAATTATGTTTAAATTATAGGAAATATGAGATCTACTTTATTAGTACAACGAGTATTTTAAAACGAGATGATTTATAATGTATCAAATTTCCAAGCTAATTTAATAATGAAAATATATCTTATTATAATACATCATTAGCAATTCTTTTAAGTTTCTAATTTGTTGATTATTTTGATAAACAATTACTAAACTTGATTTAATCAAATTTTTTTATAAAGGTAATATTAAGTGCTATAACGATGGCGTAATTTATTAAATTATTGTTCTTATTAATGCGTTATACAGAGCACCTGTGTTTAGTTGATGGTAAATAAAGCTTCCTAGTTTTATTTTAAAAAATATAATAATCACTTTTATACTATAATACGTGCAAAAATGTCAGTTGCGTTAAAAAAAATCGCTTTATTTGCTTAATATATATCTCTATTAGGGAATTAAATTCAGGAAGGCTTGAACTGTTTTCTTTATTAGAGAATTTATAATTAGAATGTAATATCCAAAATTAATAACGAATATGTTAATATATAAATATGTTAATATCATCATCATCAACAACAATCATTACCAATCTACTGCAGGATGAAGGTCTCTCCAAGTTTAATCCATCTTCTCCGATCGTTAGCTTCTCTTCTCCACATCACCCCTGCATACTTTTTTATTTCATCCATCCATCTCACATGTGGTCTCTTTCTGGGTCTTTTAAATCTATGTTAATATATATAGTAAAAATTTGTAAAGCATGCTTTATTTAATGAAAATATTAAAAGCAGAAAAAATTAATGTCTTACTTAAAAGAATTTATGTTGTAGTTTCTGCTGTCTGATTATAATGGAAGCATGGTTAATAGTTTTCTCATGTCATATTTGAAAACAAAACTTCATCTTATTTTAAGATAAGACAAACAGTAATTAGCTATCCTATAAAATACAATACTATTTGGCTGTCTATATATGGTAATGAATAATTATGTGGTACTTGCTTCTAATCATCAGTTTGATAAGGTGTTATCAAATAATAGTTAATATCTTGAGATTATATAATATGATGATTATGAATCGGATTACAATAATTTAAAACTAACATAGTACAAAAGTAGTGAGGGACTTAATTAGAAAAATAATTTAAGGTTTCCATGTATAACATTAGAGATTCCAAAATATTGAACAAAATGTACATAAAATAAAGAAAATCCTTGTTTTTTACTTCATCTTTGAGTGGTAAGTTTTAAATTGTGCTTTACGCAAAAAAAAAAAAAAATGAAGCTTATTATTATTAGAAAAGAATTATATGGCTGAGCGCTTTCATAGAACTTAAGTCTACTTTAAGTAGACTATGAATATGGAGACTTAAGTTATCTGAAAGCGCTCAGTCGTATAATTATTTTCTAATAATAATAAGCTTCACTTTTTATGTTAAGCTTAGCGCAATAAAATAAAAAAATATTTATTTATTATGTGGAAAAATTTGTGCCCCCAAGTGTATCTATGTGGGAGGGTCAAATACGAGCATTGACTAATTTCCAATGATTGTTTATATAATTATTTAGATCGCCTTGGAACTCCAAAAAGTAATTGTAAAGAAGGTTGTGTAAATGAATTTTGGAATTATTTAAGGCTGGAAAATGAAATAATTTTCATATTTAATATTTGTACTAGCATTATAAATTATATAATAATATGTAGGTTACTCAAAAAAACTACTAAATTAAAAATCAATCCTTCATTAAATTGAATGTCTTTGGTCTACCTGAAAATACATATTCCCCACAAAAATTACTAAATTATAATATATAAAAAAAATATTGAATTTGAAGAAAAATGCTCTAAAAAACAAAAAAAAAATTATTTCTTCAGCCACAATGTTGATTATATTTAGCTTAAAATAAAAGTATAAGGCATCCATAAATTATTTAATCCAATATTGAATTAATTAATTTATGGATGTTTTACACTTTTATTTCAAGTTAAATATAACCCAAAACAGATTGAAATTGAAATTATATTTTTGAGATTTTTAAATATATTACTCATCAAACGAAATATATTTTTTAATATTTATAAATTTTGCAATGGGTTTTTTGTAACCATTCCTATTCAAATTTAAAAATTGAGAATCTAAATAATGTTGCTGTATTTCCAGTATTTGATATGAATTTACCATGCATTAAAAATTGTTTACAAGAATTTTGTGCTTATAAAGGTTGTGTTTTTTAAAAAATCAAGTTTTTGTTAAACAGTCAAGAGAAAATAAGATTTCATTTTTCTTTTTCTTTTCTTTCTATTTAAATAACTGGAAACACTTTTTAGTGAATTAGTTATGAAATTCAATGAAAGTATATTTTTGGAAAATATACTGCCATCTATTGTGCATCACTGAAAACCTACTGAACTGATATTAATGCAGTTTGAAATTTGATATAAGTATATTAAAAATCAGTTACAAAATAAACAAATAAAAATTCTAAGTTAAATAGTGTTTAAATAACTGCCTTTCTTTACACAGTATTAAGGTTAGTCTTTGATCTTGCATGAATACATGTTAGATCTTGTTGTATTTCCCAATGAAAAGCTTTATCAAAAAATATGGATGCCAAAGATATATGGTTTAAAAGTTATTTATTTGACAGTAAGATTAATTAATTACATCCAAATTTATTATAAAAAATTCAATTTGTCAAATTTTTCATAAAAAAAAAATTCAAATTAAAAATAGTAAAAGCTACAATTTGAAAAGCAATCTATTATTCATGAAAATCATTAGGAATTTGGACAACAGAATAAAAACTCAGAAATATTTTTGAAAGCAAATACCTTGCATTCATCTGTAGATGAGTATATTGATTTTTTAACTTGTTTTTGTTCAACCGGTGGGTTGTGACATGGAAAGAGTTAGAAAAGACATGTAAAAGTTGATATTTTAACAGATTGCAGAATACAGATATTATACTTCAGACTTTATAAATAATTTATTCAAGTAATAATTAACTCAATCATGTAAGTAGAAAATTCTGCAGATAGAAACACTGGTGAAGTAAAAGAGCATCAGTATCATCTATCAACTTGGTTTTAAAAGAAATTCCTGATTGTATCAATAAAAAAAATTCAAGCTACAGTCTAAAAAAATAAGAAAACAAAATTACTAGTGTAGAAGAATTACTTTATTGTATATTCATATTGCAATAATGATAATCATATTTATATTTATCTTTCTTAAAATGACTACCTTTTTACTTATCTTCTTCAAGATAACCAGGTAAAGGCCATTAGACATACATTGACTATAGTTTTCTGGACATAATGACTAGAAGAAGTAGATAACTTCCCAAAACCTAATATAAAGTTTTAAGTGGTAGTCTTTTACCTGCTACAACCAAATAATTTATTTTGATGCCCTTGATAAATATATCTATTAATTAAGGCTGAAAAATACCAATAAATCAATGAAACCATCCTGAAGTAATACCAATAGTTAAATTGCACATGGATTCAGATTATTAAATTTTAATTGTGAATTTTCTTATTCACTATATTACAAAGAAACCTAATAATAATCTTATGTGCACAAACCTAGGATTTAACATGTGGATTTTTCTTCTTTTTAATGTGAGATATTAGAAAGAGTATGCTCACTTTTTGCACAGATAGAGCAAGATGTTGTATGCGAATATGCAATGTAAGGACTTTTTTGCAGAAGCATTAGTCATGTCTTGCTAAATCTATAATTTAATGAACAGTAATTTTATGAACATTGATGGGTAATAATGGAATAGATGAAAACAAACTAGATGATATATATCTGATAAATGTACATATTCAATCTATTTAAAATAAATAAAAATAACTCTTTCACTTTATATTATTTATTAAAAGTGGTCAAAATACTTTTAAAAATAATTATAAAATGCACCAAATCTTTTAAAAACTTGTTTTTTATTTTTTTGCCACCAAAATGAAATATATTAAAGTAAATTTCCAACGTTTCGACTATTTCTTTATTTTTTTCTATAGTCTTTTTCACGGAACTAAAAATATATAAAAAAGAGAGAGAAAAAAAATTCATAAAAATCCTCTAAAACAAACAAAAACAAAAATCCTGCCACATATACATACCATCTTGGAAAATATATTCTTTAAATTATAACAGCTTTCAACTTTACATTTTGCTTAAATAAATATTTTATTGTTATACAATATAGTTTTTTATCATCTTATCTTCAATCAAAAAAAAAAAAAAAAACCCATTTCTACATTTCTTTCTTGTTAAAAACAAAAAACATTCCATTAAATTTTACAAATATTTGTTCTCTTCTTTTTTCTTTTATTTTATAATATCCTATTCAGAACAGGATTTAACATCTTTATATATAAACTTTCCTTTTCAAATCTTTCTTTTTGTTTAATTATACATTCTAAAGGAATAATCTTAAAATTGACATGACCAAAATTTTCTTTATGTAAATATAATGCTGAATTTCTATCTGATAAATGCTGTTTTAATCTAGTTTTTAAAAATTTTTTTGTATTACCCACATAAGATATATCTTTACCATTATATTTTAAACAATCCATACATTTTATACAATAAACAGCTTGCATTATATTTGAAAAATCAACAAAATCTCCTGTATTAATTAAATTATATAAATTACTTTTTTTCTTGTATATAGGATAAATACTAAAACCATATCTTTTATTAAATCCATGAAATAAATTTTTTATCTTTTTAAAAATAAAATTTTGAACCTTAAAACCTATAAAAATTGTATTATCACCAAACTTTTTTCCCATTTTTTCCCCATTTTTTATTTTATTTAAATTGTTATTTGAAAAAAATTTAATACAACATCCCAAGGGTAATCATTTAATAAACATTCTTTTTTTATAATATTTAATTCTTCATTTAATAAATTTTTATTAGAACAAATTCTTATTCCTCTTTTTATTCTATTATTAATAATGTTCATTTTACAATGTTTATTAAATGAAGAATTAAATATTATAAAAAAAGAATGTTTATTAAATGATTACCCTTGGGATGTTGTATTAAAAAAATTTTCAGATAACAATTTAAATAAAATAAAAAATGGGGAAAAAATGGGAAAAAAGTTTGGTGATAATACAATTTTTATAGGTTTTAAGGTTCAAAATTTTATTTTTAAAAAGATAAAAAATTTATTTCATGGATTTAATAAAAGATATGGTTTTAGTATTTATCCTGTATACAAGAAAAAAAAGTAATTTATATAATTTAATTAATACAGGAGATTTTGTTGATTTTTCAAATATAATGCAAGCTGTTTATTGTATAAAATGTATGGATTGTTTAAAATATATTGGTAAAGATATAATACAAAGAATTTTTTAAAAACTAGATTAAAACAGCATTTATCAGATAGAAATTCAGCATTATATTTACATAAAGAAAATTTTGGTCATGTCAATTTTAAGATTATTCCTTTAGAATGTATAATTAAACAAAAAGAAAGATTTGAAAAGGAAAGTTTATATATAAAGATGTTAAATCCTGTTCTGAATAGGATATTATAAAATAAAAGAAGAGAACAAATATTTCGTAAAATTTAATGGAATGTTTTTTTGTTTTTAACAAGAAAGAAATGTAGAAATGATTTTTTTTTTTTTTTGATTGAAGATAAGATGATAAAAAACTATATTGTGTAACAATAAAATATTTATTTAAGCAAAATGTAAAGTTGAAAGCTGTTATAATTTAAAGAATATATTTTTCAAGATGGTATGTATATGTGGCAGGATTTTTGTTTTTATTTGTTTTAGAGGATTTTTATGAAATTTTTTTCTCTCTCTTTTTTATATATTTTTAGTTCCTTGAAAAAGACTATAGAAAAAAATAAAGAAATAGTCGAAACATTGGAAATTTATTTTAATATATTTCATTTTGGTGGCAAAAAAATAAAAAACAAGTTTTTAAAATATTTGGTACATTTTATAATTATTTTCAACCTATTTAATGTATACATAGGTATTGTGGTGTAATTATATACATTTCTGTATTTTATTACATTAAATAATTGGTAGTCCAGTATTTACCTTGCTATGATGTCATTAGCCTGAAGGCATACTACACTAACCATCTGATTTTTAAGATAACATCACCTAGTGATTTGCAGACAAATGTAATCGCAAAAATTTTGTGGCATATCATGTGGTGACGTTACGTCAAAGATCGGTAGATTAGAATAGGATGCCCTCAGGGTAATGACATCATAGAAACGAAGAGCAGGTGAAAGGCACATGGTACAGGGTCAGGTGGTCAAAATGGAGAAAAAGACATGTGGTATAGAATAATGCCGGCGGCGTCCATCCTGAAAAAAAAAATGGTAAAATTAATAAATAGGACACAAAATAGAGTGATATGTAGCAAAAAAAGATTAAAAGTAATATATACATCATGAATAATTAACTAAAATTGGATGCAAAATAGGAAAATGTAAGATAAATATCACTACAAAATTAATAAGTAAAAACTGCGAGTCCACAAATCCTGAAAAAAAAAATTAATAAATAGGACACAAAATAGAGTGATATGTGGCAAAAAAAAAAAGTTAAAAGTAATATAAACATCATAGGAAAATGTAAGATAAATATCACTACAAAATTAATAAGTCATCTTAAAAGAACTATATGAATTTTAAAAAACTTATAAAGTGAAAACTGCGAATCTACAAATAACTGCGAGTCTACAAATATTAATTTTGTCTTTTTGAAAAAAACATATCAAAGTGCGAGTCCAGAAGTAATAATTCTGCAAGTATTCAAATAATAATTTTGTCGTCTTAAAAAAACCTATCATAAAGTGAAAACTGTGAGTCTACAAATATTAATTTTGTCTTTTTTAAAAAACGTATAAAGTGCGAGTCCAGAAGTAATAGTTCTGCAAGTATTCAAATAATAATTTTGTCATCTTCAAAAAACCTATCATAAAGTGAAAACTGTGAGTCTACAAATATTAATTGTTTTTTTTTAAAAACGCAAAATAGAAAATAGGAAAATGTAAGATAAATAAACGCAAAATAGAAAATAGGAAAATGTAAGATAAATATCACTACAAAATTAATGTCATCTTAAAAGTACTATATAAATTTAAAAAAACCTATCATAAAGGAAAACTGTGAATCTACAAATAACTGCAAGTCTACAAATATTAATTTTGTCTTCTTTAAAAAACGTGTCATAAAGTGCGAGTCCAGAAGTAATAATTCTGCAAGTATTCAAATAATTTTGTCTTTTTTTAAAAAAACCATCATAAAGTGAAAACTGTGAATCTACAAATCATAATTAATCATAATTCAGTCATCTTAAAAGTACTATATAAATGTATGAATTTTTTTTAGTGGAAATAACTACAAATAAAAACTACTGTAATTTATAAGGAAAATAAAAGATGAATATCACAACAAAATGCGTACTTACCCAAATAACAATCACTGCGGTGGACTGAACTGGCTTATATGTTGTAGAATTGCACCAAAATGACCATCTTTGTAGGTACGCCTCCACATAAACTCCATCAAATAGGAGTCTAAGTGTTAGACGTGCAGTTCCTCTGTGCTTCTTATTCCTCCATTTCACTAAACCCCACAACCTTTCAATATTTTGCGTGTGAACGCCAGTTGTGGGGTCTACAAAATTATACATGTGGTTAACTCAATGGTGCTCATATCCAGCCAGCTCCAATTCTTCTGTTTTATATCCTTTCCAGCAATCACTATAAATAGTAGTGCCTTGGTGCACATTCTCCAAAATGGCTTGCATGAGACTGGATGCACTTCTATCCGCAACGGCTATTATAAAACATTCATCTGTTTCTCTGCAGATACTGCCAAATACACATTGCTGTGGAAGTACTCTGCTGGCATTGTTCTTACATTTGGAGAATAGAGTTTCATCTATTTGCACAATTGTGTTAGGGCCTCCGATTTTCCGCCTTTCATTACATAACAGCTTCCATGCACATACTTCACGGAGATAGTTGTTCCAGTCAATCACAGTCTTGTCCACCATTTCTAACTGGTCAGCACAAAATAGAATAGACATTAATTCTCTGGACCAACAATATATAAAATGGAGAGCCGTTACGAAGGATATTCTGGAGCCTTCAAACCATGTGCCTTTTCTTATGGGAGTTTTTTTCAGACAATCTTTCAGATTGCACCACCACTGTTTTTCAGTACCATGGATGTACTTCTTCATCTCATGGCCATTTTTGCACAATTTCACACGGTGTAAAATTCCTTCTTGTTGAAACTATGCTATCGCCTCTTCTTCACATTTTGGGAGATCCCACAACTTCAGATCTCTTGTTTCAATAATAGCAATTTCTAAATTGATGTCTAAAAATGGAAAATCTGGAAAATTAATAAAATATAAAATACATCCACTTAATATCATAGAAAAAATAACATGTAAATTACTTACAATTGTTGAGAAAGTAATGATTTCTTTTAAAAAATTGCTAAAAAAATTGCTGAACTATTAAAACACTGAAAATTAAATCACTGAAAAAAATGCTGCTGCACTGAAAAAAACAATGCAACAAATAGGAAGAAATCCACTTTTAAATCTCACAGGTCAAGATGAAAAAATCTCATGAATGAAAAAATCAAATCTCTCGAATTAGTCATATCAGTGTCTTCGTTGCCATGACAATGTTCATGTGTTCTTCCGACGATGCAAATATCAGATAATTACAGCTGTATGCCTTCAGGCTTATGATGTCATAGCAAGGTAACAAAAAATCAAATTTCTAGAATTAGTCATGTCAGTCTCTTCGTTGCCATGACAATGTTCATGTGTTCTTCCGACGATGCAAATATCGGATAATTACAGTTGTGTGCCTCAGGCTAATTACATCATAGCAAGGTAAATACTGGATTACCAAATAATTTGTTGACTCAATCTATTCTCATTCTTGTACATCTATCTATGCTCCCCATTAAAAGCCTACAGGTTATACAAGCTAGAATATAAATCAATAATAGGGAAAAATTGATAATTCAAAAAGATTAGGATCAGCTTTGTAAGATAGACTATTATTATATACTGTTCAGCAGGATGACTTTTACCAACATTAATTACAAATAAAAAGCTTCTATTAGCAAGCTAAACTTTTTACCAACCATTCATAATTTAATGATGCATCTGAAAATGTAACCAACCAGTAGTCTAAAAAAACGGTTGTGGAATAATTCTAAATAGTACAAAGTGTTTGGTATGAACTTTAATATAAGTTTGAAAATTAATTATCATAATATTACATATGCCCTTGAGTTATTATATGGACCAATTAGCATCCTGTTACATTCGCTTGCCCAAAGTGATGCATGAGTATCATAAATAATGTTTATTTACATTTTCTGATTTTTGTTTCATCTCCTATCAGATACCATCTTCCGTTTACATTAAATACCTCAGTATGATAACTCAATAAATTACTAGTAATGAATTACATAAAGATATTTATGTTATTGCTTTTCTATTATAAATGTCAATGTGATGTGAGTACTATCATAATCAACACTTTGAGATTCTTACTAAAAAAAATAACTTAAATATGAAGATTGATCATATTCATACTTTGAAATTAAAGAAATGATAATTTCATAACAAATAGACGCATTAAAAGTAGTACATGTATATGAAATAAAATGTACAAATAGATAGTAATTAAGAAGGTTAATCTCAAAATTAATGAAGAGCAGGTAGAATGAAACAAAAATTAGTGTACTAAATTTTGTTAAAAATAGTCATTCAATATATAAAAGAAAGTTATATGTTGGAAACAGTGAGGACTGCACTATTAAATGCTAAAAATGAAAGCAAAAATAAAAACAAATTAGCAAAAATACAAGTTGGGGAAATGAAAGCTGTGGAAGTACAAATATTAGAAGAGATTTGACATCTCAGAAATAATGATACTAACAGATAATATCCAAAGAACACTGACTAAATATGAAAACAGAATCTCTAGTGGCCAAGAATAATAACATTTTATTATAATGTTTTTCTGAAGGTTTGTAATAATGGTGTTTTAGTTGTATTTATATATTGGACTATTTCCATTATCTAATAAAGTATTGAATATCTTGAAAAAAATAAAATTAACTTGATTTAAATATTTCAAATACCTTAAACTGTTAATAATAGCATACAGGTTACTATATGCAGAATATTTTGAGAGGAATTATTTTCCTCTCTTCAGGTGGCCTGCCCAGTAACAGTACTAGCATAGACATCGAACCTGGACCCTTAGAATCTTGAGCATTGAATTTTAAGGTAATAATATAAGCAGCACGGCTCAGTTGGTTAGAACATAACCTTAAAATTGAATACTCAAAAATATAAGGATTCAGGCTTGATTCTCATGCTAGTACTGTCACTGGTTAGGCCAGCAACACCTGAAAAAGAAGAGAGGATAATATCTCTTAAAATGTTGTGCATATATTAGTCTGTGTGCTATTACTAACAGTAGAATGTATTTGGAATATTTGAATCAAGCTAAATTTTTTTAAAGATATTCAATACTTGTTATATTAGATGATGGAAATAATCCAATATATAAATACAATTTTATTATGATGTTAATGAACATATTTAAAACTTAAAAAATGAAATAAAATAAAATATTCAAAACTAATTTAAACAGATGGAGAATCAATCCAAAGAAATACAAAACAATCAGAATTTCATGGATAATTTATCCAAAAAAATTCAAAGATAAAAAGAACAAAATAAAAAAGTTGTTCAAAATAATTTTTGAAAATATGGAAAATATAAAAAAGAGCATTGAAGAAAAACACAAGAGATAAAACAAAACAAAAAATAAAGATTACATACTTGAAATACTCATTTAGAAATATGTCAAATGTATGAAATAATACTTATGAGCAAAATACAAATAAAGTAAATGAAATCATGCAGTACCTTGAGGAGATTTAAAGAAAAAAAATGGAAAAACCCAACAATGACACCCATATGGTGAGCATTATTAACTAGTTTCTCACAATTCCACAGCTATGCTGAAGAGCTGTCTCTCAAATATTTAAATAGCTTAAACAAATACTTTGATTTAAATATGATGGCTGAAGAATCTAAATTAGCTCTATCCTGTAGTCATTTGCTAATCGCATTCTAAGCATTAGCATTCATTATACAGTAACCAAATAACTTTCAAGAATTTAAGGCAGCCATATTTAATTGCTATTGGAGCCAAAACTTTGAAGAAGGCATAAAACATCAAGTGTCTCAAAAAAAATATGGAACTGGAGAAGCATATATTCTGATTTTTTAAAAAAAGTAGTACATATTTGACTATATTAACATTAACAAGAGCACTTTTCCTCACTGTATTCTAGCACTATTTTATTCTATGTTTAAATTATCTATGGTTGCCAGGATTGTTTTAACTAATTTTAATTTCCATCCCCAGATCTAGTTGCCAATTTTTGCTATTATCAATGAGAACTTAGTTCAAAGCTAAACTTAATGCAGTTTTGTTGCTGTGTTGGTATAAAATTAATATTATTATAGCGTTTTTTAAAAATTAATATTAGTTTATAAAAAATAAAAATATGCACGGTATTTATTTACGATTATAAACAATTGGCATATGACAATATATTTATATAAATACAATCATACAGTTAAAATATATAATTGATTAGTATTTGTTGTGTTGTAAATTTTTTTTTAAAAAAAATATCATGTTAAAATTTTTAGTTTGCAATTAAGAAAATAATCAGCATAATAAATTATTGAAACAAATAGATAATTACACCAAATTTCTATAAAACATTGTCAAACATGTATACTAGTATAGTTGTAGAGTAATGGGTTTCAAAGCTAAGAGTTTCTGGATCAGAATTCAACCTACTCTAAATTATTGTTTTTTTTTTCTACCTGATAAAATATCAAAATAAATAACGTCTTGATTTCATCTTTTATTGGTACAGGCTATGTCTAAATAGTAGTGGGAAACACAAAGTAATCTTGTAGGTACATGCCAAAAGAAATTACCTTTGTGATTCATGAAATATTGAGAAATAGATTTTAGTAAATATTATAGTGATGCCTATATATGTAAATGATGCCTCTGACATCATTTACATATTTTTTTGAAAAAATAATGAAGACATTTGCTTTTAAAAGAAAGTTTTGTTTGATTTTTTTAATGTAATTATGTTTTATTTTTATGATTTTTGCAGATTTTATTACTTAAAAAAATATTTAAAAAAGTATGTGAAAGGGCGGTCATAACAGATCACAAAAAGTGGTTTTAAAACTTTTATAACAAAACCATTAAAAACAATTTTATTTGAATGAAAATATTTGAAATAAATAATAGATTTTTAAGATATCACTTTTTAAGCTAAATATAAAATGAGAATTCATTTGCTGAAGTATAATCTATTGATCATTACAAAAATAAAACACAAATACCCATAATGAATAATATATCTGCAGTGTGTAATTTTCATCACACCATTCTCACGCAGATAGGGATTGGTGTCTATCCGCTTTTAACACCTTGTGGTGGTGTGGTGAAAATTAAACTACGGAAATATTATTCATTATTGGATAATCTTTACTGTGGTGAATGACTAATAAAAATTATTATTATATAAACACTCTTGATTACTGATGATGATGAGATAACATATTCATTGACAAATGACTGGCTAATAATTGAATATTTGTTTATTATTCTCTGCCGGTGATAATATTTGTTTATACTTATAAAGTTTCATTATTAATACGAAATAAAAATATTTCAAAAAGTATATTAATATTTCTTTGTTATTTCTAATAACAAAACTAGGGAAAGTGAAACTAAATCTGGCTTTTAAAGAAAGTGCGAACGGTTATTTGATCAGTTTGAAGAAGCTTTGTTGTCTGCAACAGCTGATAAGCGCCCTACTTGTGGAAAGCAAGTGTGATGTTTGAAGAAAGAAAATTTGTTATTTGAATGTAACAAACAAACAAGCAAAAAAACCTTTATTATTATAAACTTTTATTATGTAAATAAAGAAGTTTAATTTTCATTTTTAATATCGATTTTGACGCGCATATTCATTATTATTTCTTTCTTTGTATTTTTTATGCTATTGTTATTAAAATAAACTTCCTGCAGAAATTAGAAAGAAAAAAATTACTTTAAAAAATAAATTATCAAAAGCTATAAAATTAAAAATTTTAGAAGATAAATGAGCAAACAAGTTGGCGGATGAACAAATAAATACTCACGTGCGTGTAAACTTTGATATTCTATTTAATTTTGACATCTGCAAAAAAGAAATTATTATAACTGATGCCACTGTGTAGATTCGAGAACTGAAGGTCTCTGTCACTTATAATTGTCAAATATCATTGGTCCTTACAAGCAACTTATTGAACTTTTTTAAAATTCACACTTAGTAATATACTTTATTCAAGTACTATATAGCGGATTAAAAAGTCTGATTGGATCCGAAGTCCTGGGATCTTAAAGTTTTTATGTCATAATTTGGATATAAATACATAGGTAAAATTTTTGGGTCTCTGTGCAATTAATATCTATAACATATTTCTGACCTTTAATTTAATGATCGATAATGAAAGGCCATTGTGTCCCAGAGACTTATACACATTGCCTTGGTTTGCTTCTTGGTAGCTACACATTAAGTTTAATAATTCGATTTGCCTAAATAAAAGCAATTAACCATTAAACTTACTAATATATAATATGGTCCTGTATTAATCACTAACATTTGAAATGTGTTTTTTTCTTTTTTACAAATACTATGCAATCTTGAATTTTTTATTTCTCTCTCTTTTATTGAAATAGTTAAGATTTTACTTCATTAACGCTTAAATAAATTAATATATATATATGTGCTCTGCGCACAGTTAATGAAGCTATTAATAAATTGTCAAAATTTTTACTGCCAAGCGCTTTCAGGACAGTCTACAGTCCCATATTCATGGCGAGTTATTCTGTTAATAACTGTAAAACTATGCAAATTTTATGCAAATTTATATGCAGATGTTATGTGGACCATTTATGAGATAGGGAATAGCAGGCCTCTATTCTGTTGATTGCCGATGGGTCAGCCACAATGAAGTAAGCTTCCCTAACTTTACGTTTGGTGTCGTTTGTTTCAGAGCAAACGACACTGGCTGTGGTAGATAGAAAAGCATGTCCAGAGTTTCTTTCATGTTCGACAAAAATCGAATTACCTTCATACTTTGTTTTGGTTTTATTGTAAAGGTATTGGTGTTGAGCTACTCTGGTGGCAATGTTAGTTTTGGTCTCTCCATAATATGTTGCCATGCAATTTCTTTGGGGGCAGGTAATTTTGTACACAACTTGAGGGGTGAGTTCAGGTTTGATCCTGTCTTTGGTATTATTTATCAGTCTATTGGTGTTGGGAGGTGAATGGAAAGCGACTTCAAAGTCACATGATAGTTGATTGATAAGGCTTTTAGCTGTAGAGTGAACGTATGGGATTAAGATTCTTGGTTTGTTTTCTTTCTTGTGGTTGTGGTTTATTTTATAGAAAAATTTGTTGACTTTTCTGTTGATGGATGAATAAGTGTGTCCAATTTTCCTTAAATCAGTTATATAATTGATGAGAGTTTTTCTTTTATCTGCCTCATATTTGCACAAGTTATGGTTCCTAAACATGAATGAGGAGAGGGCTGCAAGTTTGTGTGAGTGAGGCGCGTAAGAATTGGGGTTTGTCAAGCTTCTTACTTCCAAAGGTTTGACTACCATTTGGTAGTCCAGCTTATCTATGTTTTTGCTAACACATATGTCAAGGTATTTGACCTGTTTGTCTTGGTTTTCCCAAGTAGTAGTAAAAGTAAATTTGGTATTATTATGGAGGCTAAAAGTTAAATATTTTTATTATTAATGCAAAAGTTTAATATTTTTATCAATATAGTCTAATGCATAAAAGTCAAAGACTATAAGTTATACATACATTCAAGTTTATTTGAATTCCACTATATATATATAAGCGATCTTTAATTATCTTCAGGGTAAAATCTTTTGCAATCAGCTTTCCAAAGAAACGTATTTGAAGAGAAAGTATTACTCAGCAGAATAGCCAAACTATTAGATTTCATGAAAATTTAAATACTTTTTTTTCTTTTTGGTTTTGCTGTCTATCTAAAAATAGTTAAATATCAGTTTACTGATCAGTAATTGAGTGACTAGCTGGGTGGCTAATGACTATCTATTTGGGAAAAAAAGTTAAGACTACTTACAATTTAAAAAAAAAAATGCAGATTTTATCCCTACTTTGCAAATCTCAAATCATAGGCTTAGCAAGTAGATGCACTAATAATCAGTATAAGTATCATGAGATCTTTCATATGTGTGTGTGCGCACGCACACATTAGTATGTCTACATTGAACATTTTTAAATAAATAAATTAAAAATACTATTTAATATTTAAAAAATTATATTTAAATTTGTATTCATTTATCTAATTTTTTTTATTAAAAAAAACATGCTTTCATATTCATCAAACATATTTAGAAAGTTATATGAGTCCTCCCCCCCCCTCTTTTAACATTAAGTATCATATGCACCAATTGCTATTCATAGCTTAACAACTTTCAACTAATTCTTGTTTAATAAAAATTCCAGAAAACAGTAGAAAAACAAAATAAACTATTAAAAAATCGTCACGGTATTTTGTTGATAAAAATATCCATGGCTCTTTATCCACAATCGATTCAAGTTGCAGATCAAATAAATATATAAAATTAAAAACAATATTTTATTAAACAAAAAAATTATTGAATACAAGTAAATCTAATAAAACCATTTAAGTATAAAATATAGGTAGTTTTAATTTTTACAGTTGAAAAAAAAAATCACTTATTGCACCGATAATGGATTGTCGATTAGAATAATTTTTTTAATTGCCTAAAATAAATAAGATCAAATGGTTCATTAGTCAGAAGTTTATATGAAGATGGAGTACTAGATGTAACTGATGAGGGGAGTTGTAGCTTTCCATGTATCTTGAGCTGTAGAGATCATCATTCTTCCATACCACTAAATTGTGAAAGCAAGAATAATCAAATACTTTATTTATTGCTTGGGAACCTTTAAGATGTATGAGTACTGGAACTGATACAGCTGGGCAAACAATCCATGGATCTTGAGTTTAGAAACTGTTCCTCTATTACAGCAGTGACCCACATCGACTGTAATCCATTAGTAAGTGTAGTAGGTTCTATTTTCCACTGAATAGTATCAGCATTGTCTAAATATGAGGATCATTTTTGTTAATCAAACTTTTTTTTTTTTTGGAATAGCAATATAGATCACTTTTTAAATTTATTCTTATATTTACTAATAGTTTATTTATTGATATAAATAATTTGCTCTAATTTGTCTTATTTTTACTTTCTTTAAAAAGGATTTTATACTACCTTTTCAAATTTTTTATAGTATTTTCATCCATTTATTTTACCACTACAAACTGAGGTAGCTATTCAACTAAGGTTCACTTCAATATTTTTTTTTACTGTTACCCAAATATTTCAAATGAAATAATTGATATTTTATGGAGTTATTTCTGGACTATTTATAATTTTCAATGCTTTAATCAAATGTGTAATTAGATATCTCTTATATAAGTTGACAAAGTCAAAACTGAGGAATGAATTTTATGTTTACCTATCTATCTATCACCTACTTACATATCTAATTACCTATCTATCTATGTGTGCAACTGGGATTACAGACATTCTTTAAAAAATTTATAAAAAAATAATGATTGATAATGTTGCAATCATACATAGAATTTGTGGAAGTATTCAATCATAAGCTAAAGAACATTGATACTAAAACAATATTATTTTTTATTACAATCACTTTAATTATTAGATTTTTTTGTCTTATTAATATTGATTTTGTAACTTTAGAAAAAATCTATTTGCTCATTCATAGCTAAACTCATCTAATGAACTTATTGATAGATAAAGATGTAGCAGTTATGAGAATTTCTAAGACTTTCAGAGACAGTGTAGGGGTTTTATTATGTGCAGTATGTAAAGTAAAAAAAAGTTTGTACTCTCATTGAAAGCTTAGTCTTGAGTATCAGTACAGAGTTTAATACATACAAGGTGTTACTATTTTTGGAGTTATCTATCTTTTTAGAATAATATTAAATAAGACCAATGTTATTTAAAATATTTATAATCATCTAAAATCAACTTTGAAAAATGCAGTTACAAATATTTAATTTTTTTCTGAAAATCTGCACCTTAAATAAAAGAAATGTTTATTTTAGATAGCAAATGAAGAACAATAAATAACAACAAAATAATGGCTAGAAGAACAATAAAAGATGCTGGATTCCCAATAAATAAATAAATAATAAGACTTGCATGTTAAAGAATTTGATTATACTTATCAAAAACTGAATGTATATTCTATATAAAATAAGTTATGACTGAGAAAGGTGAAATATGATTTTTAATAACACCAACTACATTAATTTTAAAAATATCAACTATTAAAATATCCATATAAATTTAGACTCTTTTAACTAAACTTAAAAACTTAAGTCAAAAGTACATTTACACACTTATATAATATGTAATATCTCATTGTAATTGTTATGAATACTTTTTAACAACTTTCAAATAGAAAATTCATGGAATATTTATCTAAGTTTAGAAAATTGTTTTTTTAACGTGCTATAAACTAGAGGAAATATTACAATGGTTCCCATTATTTAATTAATCTAATATATGTGGAGTCTGCTGTTATGTGATCCTAAAAAATTTGGGGAATAGTGACACAAATAATAACAGATATTTCAAAAATGATTTCTCTATTTCCAGGTCTCAAAATTGAAAAATCTTTATTACATTTATTTTGTCTCAAAGGAAAATTATTTAAATGATTTGACATAATTTACTCATAAGTTTATAGTAAATGGTGCTTATAATTGATAGTCACATACCCACAAAACAGAAAACTGAGTTCATCAGCACAAATACAGGTAATTCTCAGGTTCAATAAATAAAAAGAAGTTGGGTAATAATGAATATACAATATTAATAATATGGTGTTCCAATCTTTCGTTGACATAACAGATGAGAAATATTCAGAAATAGCATCAACCAATACTTCTAGTAATAAGACTAGAAATGCTTAATTAAAAATCATAAAGAAAAAATAATCCTTGAAAACAGGAAATATGAGAGGACCTCAATGAAAATTCCTCACTATGATGGCTGGAAAACTCAACAGGAAACATTAATAATACTATAAAATATGATGAGAAGATTATATATTGTAATGTAAAGAATTTCCCAAATTTTATGATTAAAATCAGAGACTAATTAATTAATCAAATTAATAATATTATAAAATATAATAAGATTATGTATTGTGATGTACTGAATTGCCTAAATTTTATAGTTAAAGAAAAATGATTAGATTTTTATGTTTTAATGGAATCAGACAATCAAATATTAATGCTAGAACTTAAACTATCTGAAATAAAATAACAAAGATGCATAGTATTAGCAATGGTTGACAGGACAAAGCAAATGAAAATCTATATGAATTGGTCAATGGATGAATTCTCCAGAATTACATACATATAACTCCATTTTGATAAACAATCTTAAATTTGATAAAAACTCAGTTATAAGTAAGTCATTTAAAAATTCATCAATGCATCTCATGATCAAATTAAAGTCCATAGATGACTGAAAGGCCATTAATTAAAGGAATGTTAATTCCCAGATTTCCATGGGTCAATAAAACCCAGAAACATAATAAAAAATATCTTTGTCAAGGACCACTGGACATCACCTATGTATATAATAATAATTTTTTTATGATTAATGTTGATATAGAAATAAAGATTCATATAATGCAAAAAGTTAATAATTTTGCCATGAATCCATAGATGGTACTCAAGTGGAAAATAGATAAGTGAATACATAAAGATATCACCAAAAAATATCTTTGTCTATGAACTGATTTATATGTATGAAAGAAAGAAAGTAAAAGAAAAAGGGAACCATGTATCCAAGAGAAAATAAGAATTATTTACAAACATATTTCAAAATAATATTAACACTAGCATATTATAAACAAAAACTAATAGTTGAATGACCTAAATTACAATTAACAAAATAGTTACCTTTAAGTAGTGTATATATTGTGAAAGATGGAAGTGTATATGATTTACATGCATGATATTAAATCAATTATTTTAGAATTATCCAATACTTAAAGAAAATTACAAAATAAAAAAGTAATCACTATTATAATGATGAGACAATATTAATTTTACTATTTCTTGGTTTGAATGGATATTATAGAACTAAAACATTCCCAGAAATGTTTAATATTTATATACATATAATGTAGGGCATTTGAACACAGACTCTCAAGCTCCCCTCAGTTATCCACTCTACCTCATACAACTGATACACATGACTACACACATATGGAAAAAATAAATGATCTCCAATACATGTATTTTATGCTGATCAGCACTCATCAGTTGGTCCACATCATCTACCATATATATATATATATATATATATATATGGTAGATGATGTATATATATATATATATATATATATATAAACTTTACAAGCATAAAGCTAAACTAGTCAATATAAAATCAAAACTACCCCAAAAACAAAATTAAATCAGACCAGCATAAAAATAATATTAAAACACACTTGAGAAGTCTGCTTGTAGCAGTGAAACCTTAGGTTGTGTTTTAATATTATTTTTATGCTGGTCTGGTTTAATTTTGGATTTGGGATAGTCAGCATTTAGCTTTTTCACTACACGGAATATCCCGCAAATAGTAATAATAATATGACATATATATATATAAAATCAGTGCTCAGTTTGTATTAAGATAGCAAATCTTCAAACTTTAATGGACAGGCTTTGGGGATTGTAGAGTTTATTAACAGTTCTATTAACTTGTTTATTAATATATTATCAAATACTGACTTTATATATAATTGTACTACTACTGGAGCATTTTTTGTTACTTCTTACTGTGTCTAAGACTGTTTTATAAATGAATGCTGCCTGATTAACAG
This sequence comes from Epiperipatus broadwayi, assembly GCA_028023455.1. Classification (NCBI taxonomy): domain Eukaryota; kingdom Metazoa; phylum Onychophora; class Udeonychophora; order Euonychophora; family Peripatidae; genus Epiperipatus; species Epiperipatus broadwayi. The sequence goes on from JAQFVV010006199.1 coordinate 11,516,014, forward strand.
AAGAGCCTTTTTTGGAAAATTGATGTTTGGATAGAGTGAAGTATGACTCTATTCTGTCTTTGATGACAGATTCAAATTTTTTTATGCCTAGTAAGCTCACCGAAATTGGATGTAGTCAAGTGAGGTTGGGCTTTCTTGTTTTTTTAAAAAGGGAACTATTGAGATAGGGTTTAGATTTGGAATTTTGTATACTTGTTTTGTGAGCAAATTAGCTATATCAACTAAATATTGTGTAGTGTGCAATTCTAAATGTGAAAAACGCTCCTTGGGATCCCATACAAACTGGATGGCAGGAATCTGAGATTTTGTCTATTTTTTGTTTGAATTCTATCTTTTCAAATGTTTTATTTTCTTTTGCTTCTTCTAGAAAGAAAGGGGCTAGGTCAAAAGACTCACATAGCTGCAATTTTTTTAAACTATATATATATATTATACTAAGCATGATTTCATCACTTATTATTTTGTTATTTAGTATTATTGCTTTTGGAACTCTATGATTAGGTGGCTGACTAAGGCAGCATCTAATATATTGCTTTGTCCATACATGCATTTGTTTGAGATATAATTTTTTTTCTTTAATGCTATGTATTCTTTTAATTTGCTTTTTGCTAATTTATATGATTTTTTTTAAGTACTATAGTTTTGTCTTTATTTTCATTGTCTACTATATTGATGATTGCTTTATGCAATTTTTCATCTAATGTACATAATCATGTGGGTACTCTTTTTGTAACATGCTGTATTGTGTGTGAAATAATGTTTATAAATGTTAACCATGTTTGTGCAGGATCGACTTTTAGTTTTTTTAATTTTGTTAACATCCGTATATATTTCAGAATATAGGAATTCTGTTGTTTGTGATGGAAGAAGGATCCTCATGGTTTTGGCTCTGTTAAAATACTTTGCATAATGAATTCAAGGTTTAAAGCAATCATTAGTACTGTATGGTCTGAAATGAGTGTATTAATTAATGAGACATTGATCATGTGATGAAGTGAAAGTGAGTAAAACATTAAATCTATTAATGATGAAAATCTGCCATTGTTGAACGAGATGGCTCTATCTGCCATTGTTGAATGAGATGGCTCCATCAGGAAGAAAACCCTACCCACTGACTAAAGGGAAAGCAATTATACAAGCCATTTTTTATGAATTTATCATATATCAAATTGAAATCCCCCACTAGTAAAGATGAATAAGTTGAAGTTGATAACCTAATGTTTATAATTTGTATAATTGTGTTGATCATTTATGTGTTAGGTGGAATTTATACATATACTTATTGCATTTGGTAGATGTAAGAAGGTATTAATTATTAATTATATGTGCTATCCATATATAATACTTTGAAACTTGAAAAGGGGTTATTTTTATTTATTATTATTCCTGTGCCTGCTGATTGGTGAAAAAGTTGTCTGTGGAAAAGGTTGTAAAGCCTATGTTATTTGTGTAGTATTCTGGGTTAGTTGTAGAACCATTATATATGTTTGTTTTAAGTATGCCTAATACATATAGCTGTATTATTTCATGCCATTTTTAGTTGCTTTTTTTTTTCTATAGCATTTAAGTCTCTTACATTGAATGAACAAACTTTAAATTTCATCTTAATATTTCTAATATAATTTTTTTATCTACCTATTTAATATTATCACTTTTATATAAATAAAATATAAATTGTTAACCTGTGAATTTAAAAAAATGATTATCAATGTTTTTATTTAATTAGTTATATTTCCACTTTTATTAATTATTGTTTTAACTCTATGTGACTCACTTTGGTTATTATTTTTTGTACAATGTAAACATGATATACTTGCCTGACTTGATATTACTTCTCTTATATTACTTCTTCTTCCATGGAATCATAGAATTCAGAATCTTCTTTATTTTTCTTAATTTTAACTTTCTTACTGAGGTTTTAGTGAACGTGGGGATTCACTATCACTCTCATCTATGTTAATATTTTAGGTCTCCTGCCTCTCTTTACTCTCATGGTACTTCCTAGTTTTCTTTTGATTTCTGAGTTCAAATTTGGCACTGGGTCAATGATTGAGGTGAGAGCATTCATCACATCTGGTGATGTCTTATTCAAAATAATATTTTCATTCACATTCTCATTCTTTCCCTTCATGCTGATATTATTACTATTCTCCTCCAGTGTTGGAACATTGTCAATTAGTTTATTTAAATTACAGTCTTTACAGTATACTTTTGGGCAATTGTGAATTAGATGGTCATGCTGTTTACGGTGAAATTACTGAGGCTTTAAACTATTGATTGACAGAAATAAAATTGCTTCTTGATCCATTATAAGTGATGGTATATCCATTGGTTTAATATTTTTGTTAAGTTTTATTTTGAATTTATAGCTATTACCTTGTATCGGAACTGATGTATTACTATGATACATGGATTGAAAATCAAGTATAAATGGTTTCATTTTTATAAAATTTGTCTTCTGATATCCTAGGTGTTTTTAATTATACCTATTACAATACTATTTCTGGTGGGCTCAATTGCTACTATCACATAATTATTTAACGTTTTTTGATTATCTTTAAAATTGTGTCTTTGCATTTCTGTTTGAAATTTGATTATAATGTATCTGGAGTTCAGATGATCTGCAATACAGGTAATGTACAGCCAAATATTTTTCTTACTGAATAGCTCAAATAGAAATTCTTTTGGAAATTTATATAATGAACAATGCTGATCAGTTATAGCTAATATTATTGATCAATTTGTAAAATACGTTTAAATGTGAGAATTAAATCTTTCAGTATTGTTGACTTAAGAGTTCTACAAATTTTTTTAAGCTGGGCTTATCCCAGTTTTCTTCCTGCATACTTTCAAATTCATTATTGTTTGCTATAAATAGTCCAATTTGTTAATATCAATTTCTGTCAATCGATGAAATTGCTGTGTTAATTTTTTTTGTTTCTCATGGTTGTTTCCATTTCTTTGGTTATATTTTGATCACTTTTAATTATTTCTGTGTGTGTTAAATTCATTTTAATGCATGTATCTTCAATGGGTACTGCCATATTGGAAACACCTGATCAATGCTGTGTCTTGTCTTACTATTATTTCTAGCTCAAATTAATTAATTGCTTTTCCTTTTTTGTATTAGAAACATACACTTTATACTTATATAAAATGACAATATACTATATTTGCAATATTTAGGTTAATAATTGCTTACTCGGAGTTTTCCCTTAGAATGATGTGCTTGGCATGTTCTTTTCTCAGATGGCAGTGGCACCTATATTATTATTATTATTATTATTATTATTATTATTATTATTATTATTATTATTATTATTATTATTATTATTATTATTATTATTATTATTATTATTATTATTATTATTATTATTATTATTATTATTATTATTGTTATTATTATTATTATTATTATTATTATTATTATTATTATTATTATTATTATTATTATTATTGATGTTGTTATAAAATATAATGAAATAATATTGTTACTGATATTTGTATTTCCATAATTCTCTTATAAACAGAAACAAATATGTATGAAGAGTTAGATATTAGAGAGCATGTATGGAATATATGAGACTTGAATCTTAATTAAAATAATATCTTCATAAACCACTAATCTATCTGTGCGCTTAAATCATCAAGTTCTTAAATTATTTTATTTATTTGTGCCAAGAAAAAATAGAGTAGTTGATACTATATCATTACCATTATTGTTGGTATAGAGTTTATTATTTTTTATAAAATTAATTTGCCATCATAAACAACTTTATTATTTATTTGATTCTGAAAGTATATTAAACCTAATGAATAAGATCTTCAATCTTGTTGCTTACATAAAAGGCATTAATTATGAGGGATGTTCTCTCATATAATATCATACCAATATTTAAATAATTTGATTAGAAAAGCTTCAGGAAAATGTAACACAATATATTCTGTGAATTCAACTAATATCTGGCAGTGTTATCTCTATATAGTATTGAAAGACAATAATATCCGAAAATAATATTTACATTATGAGGTGAATATAGATGTTTTACAATCACATTATAATGCTTGAAAATGGTTGGTATATTTTGCACTCTTACTATCTTCTTTTAAAATTTATTATTTTATATGTATAAGAAACAATTTCATCATAAATGTTTTTATGAGATCTGATCTTTAGAATTGTAAACAAAATAGCACAGATATTCTTAAGTTTTTATTAAATTATTTATAATAATCATCATAAAAATTAATTAAAAATTAATATAATAGTGCATATTAGGTATACATATTAGATAAATAGAATTATAGATAGATGGATAGACAGACAGCCAGACAGACAGACAGACAGACAGACAGACAGACAGACAGACAGACAGACAGATAGATAGATAGATAGATAGATAGATAGATAGATAGATAGATAGATAGATAGATAGATAGATAGATAGATAGATAGATAGATAGATAGATAGATAGATAGATAGATAGATAGATAGATAGATAGATAGATAGATAGATAGATAGATAGATAGATAGATAGATAGATAGATAGATAGATAGATAGATAGATAGATAGATAGATAGATAGATAGATAGATAGATAGATAGATAGATAGATAGATAGATAGATAGATAGATAGATAGATAGATAGATAGATAGATAGATAGATAGATAGATAGATAGATAGATAGATAGATAGATAGATAGATAGCCAGTAAACATCATATGATCACCATTTTTTTATGCTTTCTCAAAATTGTTATTAAAACTAGCTAGAAACTAGTCTGGGGATATTGGATGAGTAGGCATTAGATGGGGATTTTATGCACAAGCCTTCTGACATCCATTGATTACTCTGGCTTGCACTGAGTAGCAATACATATAGAGAGTTTTGCCTGTTTTGATACATAGATAGATAATGAACACATGTTCATTTGTGTGTACACTATTGGTGTTTTACTATTTTCGAATAATTCATCTCAAGACAAATAAAACAGTAACATATAAAGAAACCAAAAGAATAAAATAGAATAAGAATAAACGAATATTGTTTTTTTTTCATCCAATGGATACCATATTAATTTATTATCTTTTCTAGGTAAAAGGATGCTTGTCTACTTAAACATAAAATGAGTACTGTAAGATATGTAGTTATACAATTAAATTTTAAATATTTCACACTAGATACAATCAAGTTCAAATCCAGTGTAAACAAATTCAACTATGGAATCACCTTAATATTTTTGCTCATTTATTAATGAGTTTCTGTCTACCTGATAATAAAAATGAAACTGGAGAATCTTACTTATCTATATTGGCGAGTTCTCCTAGTCACAAAATTTAATATTCATCATTTCTTGTGAGATAGTTAATATACTAATTGATTTTTCTTCATAAAGCCATGCTAAATCATCAACTTGAACAATGATTTATATCAATAAGGTTTCACTATAAATAACGAAAATCTCTCAAAGTAGCCAATTAATAATTAAATCATATCTTTATTAATTAAAATTATAATATAAATAGTATAAAGTTGTGATTATTTATTAAGTATGTAGGAAGCATATAAATACTTTTTAGAGAAAGGTTTTAACCTTTATCATATGCGCCTTGAACATTTATAATAGTCAAACCATATCTCTCTATAGTTAAAATAAAATATAAGTAGTGATAAATGAAACAAAATAAATATTCCCTATAAGTATTATTTTTTAAAAATTTCACATTCTAAACATATGAATGAGCTTCGAATTGATTAGAAATTCTATAAAGTGTGTAACTTAATACTTACATAAGAATATCAAAGACATCTACTTTTTGCAGATGATATAGTTGTTTTGCAAATAATGCTTTAGAGCTTCAAAAAATATTGCAAGAGTTATCAGATGAAAATAAAAAAGTAAGATTGAAGATAGATGTTAAAATGACTAAAGTAATGTTCAATGGATTTTCTGAAAAAAAGAAAATAAAGAATGATAATGATGTGTTATAAAAAGTTAACAACTACAAATACTTTGATCAGTTTGTTACTACAGATGGAAACATAATGGATGAAATAAATCATAGAATTAAACTTTGTTGGAGTTCTTTTGGTAGAAATAATTTAATATTAAAAGAAAATATACCTATGTGATTAAAAAAAGTGTTTAATACATATCTTTAATCAGTTTTTACTTATAGATCCGAGTCTTGGACACTAAACAGAAGAACAATATAGAGACTTCGGACCAATCAAAAAAGAATGGAGAAATGTGTGTTAGCAGTAACAAGAAGAGATTGAAAATTAAATATATGAATGAGAAAACAAACAAATGTTACTTACATCATTGAAAGAATTAAGAGACTGAAGTTGAGTTGGGCTGGACATATGCTAAGAGAGATAATAATAGATGGACAGTTGCAATCTTAAACTGGATTCCAATAAATTTTAAAAGACCTTAAAAAAGACATGTAAAATAGATGGATAAAATAAAAAAGTATAGTAGGATGATATGGCAAAAAGAGATTAGAGTTTGGAGAAGATAAATTAAATTGGAGAAACTTCATCCTGCAGTGGATCGATAATGGTTGAAAATGATGATGAGTAAATACCATTATGATTTACTGATGATTCACATTTTTCCTGATGACATTACTTATGAATAATACCAATGTTCTGTATATCTTTGTGAAAGTTCAGGTGAGTAATCAGGTATAATACAATCAATGATTGACATTACTCATTATATGTGGGCCATATGCACAACAGCAACTATGATTCATTATACTTTAAATGGGTAATAATTATTGATAATATTTAATAAAAAGAAACATTTTAATTTTTATGATTATTTATCATATTATAATATTTTTAGCCTATGATTGCTTCACAACATCATGAAAAATAACACTATTCTGGATTCCACACTTATTCAAATTCAACAAAGTAGCAAATTTAATAAATGATTGGTCTAGTTTTTATTGGATTCTTTTATGCTATAATACTCTTCTTAGGTTTTACATAGTAAGAGCTTAACTAAAGTCATAACATGAAACCCAGATGCATCTACATTAGTTATATGTTTAAAAATGTTGCTGATTAAATACAACACCATTAAACAAACTTGAAGGGAAATCTATGATAACACTGTCCTTGTTGCTTTCCATCAGATGATAATTTAACATCTTCTAAATTTGCTATTAAAAAAAAAAAACTATCTCCCTCAACTTTAACTATTTTCTTAAAACATAAATAAAAAGAAATATTATATCTATAAATTCATCTTTATATTTGATCATCGTTTTTAAATTAATAGGCCACACATTGAAACATTAATGTCTTAAATCTGGTTTGATGAAAAATATATTTCCTGTAATATAATAATCTGTTCAAATTATTCTTGATATAAAATATGTCATGGCAGATAATATGTTATCTTCATTTTGTAGTCATGTTTAAGAAAAAATTTCATAAAGGATGATAATTTTAGGTCGTTCCAAACATTTGTAGAGTATAAGGTATGTTAAACATCACCACCCATCAATGATTCAAATGTTTAAGTGTTTGGTTTATAAAAAGGTAATTATAATGTAATCGGGCTTAGCCACTTGATGGCATTGTTGGAAGTCAAAAACAATACAATACAATGTTCGGGGCCGCGTTATATTTTTACTAATTCTAATATTTAATAAATATTATTTATCTTCCTCCCATAATCTTAGACAATCTTCAAATCACATAATTTTTTCAAATAAATATATGCAATAATATCTATTAAAGTAATTGAATTTTCTAATTATCTAATTATATATTTTATAAAATATAATAACCATTTATATATTTCAAAAGTTTTTGCACTACTTGATAATATTCAATTAGTATAGATATTAAACATTTCAAGTTTTTTTAAAATACATTGAAAAGGTTTCTTTCCATTTTTTCAATACATTTTAATTTTAAGAGAGAGATATCAATAAACCTGATTTATATTTAATTCTTCTTTTCTAAACAGGAATTTTAAACTTAAGAGCAGACAATTGTAAATATTTTTTATTAACAAATGTTTCTTAAAAACAAAGAGAAAAAAACAAATTTTAAAATAAAATTTGCTTATTTTACTAAACGGTGTTTTTATTATATATAACTAATAAAAAATCATTAAAACAGGAAAAACTCTCCATACAGTATTGTCATTCAGTGCAAGCCAAAAATGGTGATCATGCAATGTTTATTGGCTTAAAAAAGTCATTGCAAACCACATTTTTATGACCTGTATTTAACATTTTAAAATTTCCTTAAATCCATTTTTCTGAAATAGTTTTATACCATAAGAGTTGAGATATAAATTTAAAATAATAATTTTGAAAAGCCTTATATAAGATGCTATCACATTATTATATTAACATTTCTTGAAGATAAGGATTTATCTAATATGCAGACATTTTTCTTTTTTTTATTCAATATGTGGTGATAATTAGCACTTAAGTTATTTATATAAATATCAAAATGAGCATTCAGAATAGTTGAACCTTAGCTTAATTAAAAATATAGAAATATTCTACTTTTAGTCAATTTATCACATCAGGCTAACTTTATATTTTATTACAATTTGATGAAAATATTTAATGTGTGGAGTTATTCGTTTACAATTACTTAATTAGAAAGCACTTTATTTAAAACAGTAGTATATGAAAGCAAACTGCAACAGACCAAGAATTAAGTAAAACTGTCAGTCTGATTGCCTTCAAAAAAAGGATCAATCAGCTCACAGTTATACTTTAACTCTTGCTTTGCAACACTTGGATTTTATTATCTATGGTTGTAGATAAAGTGCGTTTTAATTAAGTAATTATAAATGGATAACTCCACACATTAAATATTTCCATCTAAAATATCTATTAAAAATATTGTACTATTTACTACAATTTGATTTTACATTATTGAATTTTATTTATATTATTATATAGATCACTTAATAAAAATAAATATTAATTTTATAAAAAAGAAGACCAAACTTTTACAGCATTTCTTTCCACCACACTCAAAGCTTTCCATTCATCTGAATCTTCAATTGCAATTAATTATTGGCTTACTCATTTGTGGCACTTAATGATATTTTAAAATAAAAATAGGATGTAAAAATATTGTTTCTCAAGATAAATATTTTAACAAAATATTTGAGTATGCAAATATAAATATGGATGAATGCATGCATGAACAATACCCACCTAAATACTGCATTTAAAATGTCAAGTTACTAAATGATTACAATAAATAAATTTTAATTAAACCAATATTTAAAATTATCTACTATTTTAAATTTACCACTTACTAAAATTATTACTCTTTCAATGAAAAATTTTTAAACTCTAAAGGATTGTTTTAAAAATATTTTTTTGCCTATTTAGTAGATTATACCATTAACAAATAAAATATATTGTCTCAATATATATATATATATGTTAAAACGAAGATTTGCACGGGTTAAATATATAAAGTACATATTTTGCGGGTTCATCCGTGTTAAAACTTTTAATATTAATATACTGACATTTCGACTTGGTCACACAAGCCATCCACAGAGTTGTAAAAGGTAGAAAGACGGTTGTAGAGGCGCTACAATCACTGATTTGAATAAAATGTTAAAACTCCACCAATAGCAAAAAAAAAAAAAATGTTAAATTTAGGAATTTTTTTTTAAAAACATTCCTAAATTTAACATTTTTTTTTTTTTGCTATTGGTGGAGTTTTAACATTTTATTCAAATCAGTGATTGTAACGCCTCTACAACCGTCTTTCTACCTTTTATAACTCTGTGGATGGCTTGTGTGACCAAGTCGAAACGTATATATATATATATTAATTTAAAGATTTTCACAGATTTTTAAATGTAAACATTGAAATATAATTGAATTTTTTCTGTCTAATAATCTAAATAAAATTTCAGCTATGATATTACCCAACTACCTTTACTTAAAATGGTAATGCAAATTGAAACTATATTATTTAGTAATATAGTAACATTCATCTGAATATTGTTAAACCAAGTATGGTCATACCTTATATGTGTGAATTTTGAAATATAACAACTTCTGTGAGTTTTTATAAGAAATCAAGAATCTGCAATAGAAAATTATACAGTGAAGTCATGATACATACTGTATCATATAGATAGATAGATAGATAGATAGATAGATAGATAGATAGATAGATAGATAGATAGATAGATAGATAGATAGATAGATAGATAGATAGATAGATAGATGGATGGATGGATGGATGGATGGATGGATGGATGGATGGATGGATGGATGGATGGATGGATGGATGGATGGATGGATGGATGGATGGATGGATGGATGGATGGATGGATGGATGGATGGATAGATGGATAGATAGATAGATAGATAGATAGATAGATAGATAGATAGATAGATAGATAGATAGATAGATAGATAGATAGATAGACAGATAGACAGACAGACAGACAGACAGATAGATAGATAGATAGATAGATAGATAGATAGATAGATAGATAGATAGATAGATAGATAGATAGATAGATAGATAGATAGATAGATACTATTTCAATAATATGCTAGCCAAATAAAATTGTAAGTAAACAAAAAATGTAACTAAACAAAAAATAAAACATTAAAACCTGCAAATTTTATGATACAATGGCAGCCATTTTATTGTCTCAGAGTGTCATTCCTGATGAACATTTCTTTGAATTAAATTGAAAGTTTTGATGTAGTACTGTTATTTGTGAAATAAAATGTTTTCTAAATATAAACAAAAAGTACTATAAAATTTAATAAAATTTGTGAAGTAACTTTCTTATCTGATAATGAAACTTATTGAAAAAAAATAAAAATTGAAAAATATTCTTAATATTGTGCCAGAAATTTTGAAGTTTGAAGTGTTTAATACAGAATCTGAAATGAATAATACCAATAGGGTGATTGTATAAATTCCAAAACTGATAGAAAATTTTGTCTGCTAATAATGAAACTACTATTAACATTTCCTTAGGGAGAAAACAATTTTTGAAAAAAAAAAAATTGTCCAGAGGGGTGTTTAATTGCACTATTCATTTTATTTATATAAAAAAAATTATGATACAGTATTTTTTTAAATAAACTTTCCCAATTTACTATTACTAACACTGTTATTAAAGTAGCAACTCTCTCCATACAATAGGGCCATCCAATGGTACTGTTTTAACAATTTATATAAACATAAAATGGTGACCATGTGATGTTTTAGTGGTTTAATACCAATCTTAACCAAAGAGTAATGGAAATTATGAGTATTAAAAAAATAAAGAACACCAAAATATAAAGATACTGAACTGGATTCAGAATCGTATTACTGTACATGTTAATGAGCTTGGATTGAAAACATTATTATATTTTTATTTTGGATTCATAGCTTTGTAACTAACTAAAAAAGTAAAAAGTGGTTTCTAGAGGGCTGCATTAGATCAAAAATCTAGGTGCAATATTCTCAGATACAAGGCTTCTCATTAATGAAAGCCACTAGCTATGAACTAGTCTGGGGGTATTAAATGAATAAACACTAGATAGGAATTTTGATGCATAAACCTTCAGGCATCCATTTCTTAATATGGTTTGCAGTGGGTGGCATTACCATGTGAAGAGAATCATAACTGTCTTAACATCTTGTGTAAGCATAAGAAATGGTGATCATATGATGTTTTAGTGGTTTAATACATTATATATATTTTTTACGATTTTGTTTATACTATTATCTTACTTACAGTTATACATAATAAATATGTAGAAAAGTATCAGTGTTAATATGTGTACATTTCAATTTATTGTATATTTGTCATTCTGTAAACAGTATGCACTCTATTAAAACAGGCAAAACTCTCCATACAGTACTGCCATTCAGTGCAAACCAGAGTAATCAATGGATTCCAGAAGGCTTGTACATAAAATCGCCATCTAGTGCCTACTCATCCAATATCACCATACTAGTTTTTGGCTTGTGGCCTTCATCAGTGAGGAGCCTTGGATCTGAGATCTAATGCAACCCTCCAGCAACCACCTTTTATCTCTACTTGACTACAAAACTATGAGTCTTAAATTGAAAACACAATATTTTTAATCCAAGCTCATTAGTTTATATAGTTATATATACACTCTACTGTAATCAAACCTTATCAACAACCATCTATTATATGTGATATATGATGATATAAGTACATATTGACACAAAATATTACAGATAGCATGGCTTCACTATTACATTAATTTAATTATTTTCATTGAATTTTAGATGTAAACATTAAAATGTAATAAGAACTTTTCCATGTAATAATCTAAACAAAATTTCATCAATGATGTAATCATATAGCAGTTAAACTTGGTAATACAACTAAACTACATGATATGTTAATACAAAGGTATTTTCCTGAGCCATATTAAGACAAAAGTGGAAACCGTATTTAACTCAATACTCTGTCTGATATATGAATACTGAATCAGATATAGATACGTCGTATGTGTGAAAATTTGAAATAGAACAATTTCTCTAAATGTTCTCAAGCAATTAATCATCTTTTGCAGAAAGATATATATTAATTTTAAAAATGTCCATGGTCTTTTAGAAGCAAACATTAACATACAGTGGGGATTTTTCTGTGTTATTATCTAGATAACATTTGAGTTATGATACAAATATTTTGACTCCTATAAAATATTTGTCTAATTCACTATTTTTATATTAGCTAGAATATTAAGTTAAAAGCCTTTTTCACTTTAGTCAGATAATTACTGTTATTATTATTAGATGATGTGATTTCAGCTTGCACTACCAGTTTTCTTTGTTGTGCCTGTATCATAGATGAAACTTCATGTAATGTTTACATGTGTGTGTGCGTGTGTGTGTGCTAAAGATGATCAGCAGTAAATTGCAATGGTTGATTGTTTTACTCTAATAGACAGAAGTGGAGTTACTGCAACAAAGGTACAAGTGAAAGTTGTCTATACATTGGGCTTTCTAGTTGATTTAACATAATAAGGATATTAAAAAGGAATATTTTTTTAATCAATAGTGTTTGAAGGAAACGGACTGCAACAAAAAACAATGGCAACAATGAATTAATTGTGAAAGAAAATTAAGTCTCAGTGTTTACAAGCTAATATATTGAGAAGTGACAGGTCTTTTGATGAAAAGCTGGTATTTGATTAAAATAAAAAATTTAAAGTAAAATCATTTATAAGATGGCTGGGTAGTATATTGGAGACTGTAATGTACTTGGAAGAGTTGGGTCATATTGTGAGTAATGAACAAGAATAAAAGTTCTGTATACATGGAATTATCAGAGGCAGTCTCAATTGAAAAAAAAATACTAAATTAAAAAATGACATTTAACTATTTAAAACTGAAACTTATATGTCACTATCTGATTCCAAATATGAGGACATTATTGGATGAGGACAAATCAACGCTGTCAAAAAATAGAAGAATTCACCTCCGAAAAAAGTATTGTTTATTTGTGTTCACAAAGCTTAATAAATAAATATAAATACTTTATATATACCCGCTGCGATTTAATTTAAAAATTATCTAAAGTTTCTAAGCGTCTTAATAATAAAGAGTTTATTTAATTTTATTATGCAACTTGAATTAAGATGCCATTGATAAAAAGTGGTTGAATACCGTTAACATTTATCAATTATTATCATTTTGTTATAGTATTCTATTTTACTAAATCACGTCTTTAATCAAAAAGCATATAAACACCAAAACGTATATAAAATAACTATTTCATACATAAGTAAATTTTTAATAATTTGTTGTTAGTTTGAAGCAATAATCTTTGTTTTCTTTGTTTTTATTTTAGTTGTTTTAAAAATTAATTTATTCAATGTATACTTTCTCTCAGTTATAAATAATAAATACGATAACATCTTCGTAAAGATATTATTTTAAATGCAAATTGATTTTTGTTCTTACCTAAAAATAAAATAGTTAATACACTTATAAAAATGAAATTTTACAACAGTTTTAGAAGAAAAAATATTGATTTAAGCATAAAATCATAATTTATTTTCAATATATATATATAGATTTATTTACAGATTATGTAAAAAATAAATAATATTTGCTACTTGGACAGTTATTATAAAAATAGAGTGCTTGTATATATGTATATGTGCAGTGTCGTGGTATTTGCATAATGGTTTTAAAATTGATGTATAGTTTAAAACTTTTGCAAAATGGCTTATTATAAATATAGATGTACATTTTTCATTGTAAATATATTTCATTTGGGCGCTAATTAGTTTATTAGATTGTATTCTATTCTATCTAATTGCTTGTAATTGTGATTGGTTAAATATATATTTACATTATATATTTATTTTATCTTAAAGTATGAATAACTGCATGGCTTAGGGAAGAAGTCACAACCTGGAATGTAAGATGTTGATCCAGTTCCAGTCCTGGTATTTCCAACATTGATCTTTTTATGAACTCTGAGTATCTGCATGGTTTAGTACACTGGTAATGTCAAACTCTAAAATATAAGATCCTTGGATTGATTCCAAAACTGGAACTTCTGGTGTTGAACTTCTTAAGAACTATTTGAATGTTTTTTTTTTTACAGTATGAACATAATGAACATCTTTTACTACAAATACTGTTTTATTTTTATGACAAAATGTTTGCATTTATATAATTACAATTACAATTACAATGTAAGGATCTGCATGTTTAATAGTTTAATGATTTCTATATTGAAACCCAAATTGTGACTTTAAGTTTCAAATGTCACATGACCTCCCAAGTAACTATCTAATCATTTTTCCTCACTGCAGATAGCATAGTGATAAAGTGACAGACCCAAGGACAAATGAAATCTACATTGAAATTCAATCTATCACTTTTATGATTCAAAGAAATGTCAATGATTTTTTTTTAAAAAGGGATAATTATTCAATTATTTTTCTAAAAGTCAAAAGATATATCAAGATGCTTTATCAATATATATTTATTTGTAATGAACATTACAATTTTATTAGAAAAAATGCTGTTATAAAACTATTTTCTTGCATGAATTCATGTTTCTGATATAATACTCAATCTTGGAATAAATGCCTTAAATATATCAAATAATATAATTCATTTTATTACTTATGGAATGTTTTAACTAATTATTACATCAGTTATGGATTGTGTTATGTTAGATCTTAAAGAAAAAATCTTGATTAACCTAAAGATTGCTCTAAATCAAGAATCAATGCTGGGATAAAAAAAAATACCAAATATATATGCGTGTAAAGTACTTTTTACCCAGGAAAATTAACCAACATTGCATTCCACATAGTCCTAGGGGTATAGATTAGTACTTTAGTATTTATAAATTATAAAGCTAGAAGATAGGGATAAATGGAATTTGAAATGAGTAGCAGAGTTGAGTAAATTTTTAAAAAAAATTAAAAGAAGCTTAAGGGAAATTTATATGATTAAAATATATTGAATATTTTAACAATTCATAATC
The DNA here is from genome assembly GCA_028023455.1 of Epiperipatus broadwayi. NCBI lineage: Eukaryota > Metazoa > Onychophora > Udeonychophora > Euonychophora > Peripatidae > Epiperipatus > Epiperipatus broadwayi. The sequence continues at coordinate 11,531,533 of JAQFVV010006199.1, forward strand.
TAATTAAATTATCAGTTGTTTTATTATTTAAATTCTATGAAAAATATATTAATTAAAGTGGTGAGGTTGAGTTTTATAAACATTATTGTAGCTTATGAAAGCACTGACTAATACAGAAATGATTTGAACAAGAGAGAAAAAGCTGGTTTACTATTTCATTAGGAGATGGCAAAAATTAGTCACAGTACTCAAAGATAATAAACAAATAACCTGACATTCATAAATATAGCAGATCTCTGGAGGCAAAGAACATTTAAGGCACTGTAATGTAATTTGGATAAATTTCCTCAACTTTAGTCAATGGCCAATATGTTTCTTTTGCCTGTAATTAGTCAAGGCCAAATCAAAAATTAGTTAATATAGATTTGAAATTTCTGATTCTGATAGCTTAATAGTTATAATTTCTTAGTAATAAAGCAGCAATACATTATTCTCTATGTATTTCCCCCCTCCCTATTTTGAGTGACTAATTACAAGTGAAGATGGTACAACATGAAGTTCCTATTAATTTCTAAGTTATATTCTCATTTACTTATCATAGATATTTTAGCATACTTATGAGCAAAAATGTAGGGTTTAGTTCTTATATATGTAAAGGTTTTAAAAGATGTATATAATTAATCAATTTAGATAGAATTGTTTTGCTATTATCAAAATTATAAACAAAGTGTACAAATTATCATATAATCTCAAATGATCAAACTAAATCCCCCCCCCCCATCAAATATAAAGTGAAGCAGAATTCTTTGTTCTGATTTGAATTTTCATTACAATAAAAATTACTACTGATAAAAATGTGTTTACCTTATCTGATATACTTTTATAAGTACTCAAAGACAGATAGACTAAGCAATGATAGATGATTAGCTCTAGTCATAGATTGTTGACTCTAGCTAATCTTTTAATACAATTTATTCTCTAATATTTCCATTTTAAATTTACATCATAAGATTTAATAAATATTTACATATAAGACATATTTATCAGAATTGAGATCAAAAAAGAGTAGTTATAAAAAATGGTAATGTCTATAGAAGTAGCCCTTGTAGAAGTATAACACTTCCTTCATCACAGTGAGAGAAGTGTTATTCTTAATTGCTTAACAATCAAATAAATGCTACAATCATCATCATTCATCTAACCAACTCCTATTAATCCATTATTTTTACTTTTTACTAAAATTAGTTTAGATGCATGATTGATTATGAATTAACTATCGAAAAGGATCTCTAAGTTTGTTTAAAATATTTGTTACTTAAAAAATATATCTTCTAGTTGTGAATTTGACAGTTTTTTTCACTTATTACTATATCATAATATCATATTATTTCCATTCATTTTGATGTCGATACATTAAAAGCGTAGGGCTATTGACATTATCTTCTTAAACACATAACAAGAATTATTGACACGATCTTCTTTGCTTCAAACACTTTAAATACTGCTATAGATCTAATCCAACAATGTTTCTTTCATCTCATCCAGTAATTACGATCCCAATGTTCCCTATGCTATTGCATAATCTATAAATAGCACTATTATTATGTATTCATTTATTTTTAAGTATTGTATTATTTTCTTTAGTCATTGTTTGATATTAGGCTGGCTGACATTTAACTAGTAACATTAACGCAAACTCAAATGTTTATAAAATAAAATAAAAGATTATTCATGTGATGTTAGTTTTTTTCTTTTATCTTCTTTCTTAGTCCTTTGTGAACTGAAAGAATTGCCTTCTCTGCAAACGATCTCTTTGCGTGTTAGCATTTAATCTGTTCCCGAGTCAGCAATCTTTCAATCAAGCTGCAACAAAGAATTTGTAAAAGAAAGAAGAATATTTAAATATATATTACTGCACAACATTTTATTAAAGAAAATGATAATAAATGAATAAATACATCTTATATTATTCATAACTTTTTACTGACAGTTTTAATAGTTTTTTTTTTTTAAAAAAAAAATTAAATAGTCGTATAAACTGACAAATTATATATATAAATTATCTCATCTGTAAGAGACTGCATTCTTGAAAATGTTAGAATTCAGATGACAAGCAATTTTTAGATAATCATGCGTCTAAGTAATCTGGTTACACTTTTTCTACTTTAACGCACAAATACATATATCAATAAAGTTAACAATGTCAAGCGTTGTTAGCCGAGAGGTCAACGCAGTCGCCTTGCAAGCAAGTAGTTGGTTGCAGACGGTTGTGGGTCCGCCTCCCGGTCGATGCTATGACATATGAGAAAAAAAAAAGTTAATAGAACAATGCTCTCATGGACACCATCTTCAAATTATTATTATCCTACTTCAAACACAGGCAATTGTAGTGTAAGATAATAAATAAAAAAAACTCATTCAATTTTATAACACTTAATAATATATATTTATCTTAAATAAACGTTAAAATCTATTTCTATAGTGAAAAAATATATAATTTTTTAAGCCTAATAAATAAAAATTTGAATACATTTGCGTGTTTATTGAATGGATGTTACTTTAAATAAACAGTAGTTAAAGAATATGGTACTTGGAAATTAAACTAGTTATTAATTCACGTAAAATTAATAAAAATGAGTTACGTGCACTGTCTGAAGACATGTTGGAATGACGAAACAAATAGAACTATAATCAAATCATACTTGATTAACGTTTGTGCTAGTTTGCCATTGTTTTTGACCCCAATACTATTTGTTTTAAAATTTACAATTTACAGCTTGTAAATAAAAAAAAAACATAAACGTATTTTCTGTAATTATAAGAATATTATAAATTTTATTGGAAAAAAAGTTCAAGTTGGATGTGAATTTATAAATGAACCGCTACTTTTAAAGATTGTGTATTCTTTTATTATATTTTAAAAGGAATTTTATTAATAAAAACTTACTATATTACAATAAAATGAAAAAACAAACAATATAGAAAACGATAAATTTACAATTAGTTAAAATTAGAAAAAAATCAATCCATATTGTTAAACATAAAAAATTGTAATGAATATATCAGACAATCAAAAAAATATTGAGAAATTATAGTTACAGCATCTCCTAAGTTAGAGCACTGATTAATAAATGACCACGAAGTTGCAAATATTTTTTGTCTCTATTTAATTGAGGCTAGTTTTTTAAAGTGTTCATATGTGTTCCTGTATCATTGTTGTAAAGTAATAAAAATTTTGTCCACCACAGAGCATAAAGTATGAATGTGATGGTTCTTATTTCTACAAAGCAAGCTTTTAAAAGGATATTTTGTATGAATTCTTTCATCTATTTTTATTTTCATTTCAAAAAATAAACTTTATTCATAGATGAGATACAACACAGGGGATACAATAAAATTTGAATACAATTAGAAACTTACATTTGATGTTTCATCGTTTTGTGATAAACATTAATAACAATTCTATAAAATGTACAAAGAGAGGTATACAAACAAATTTTTATACAACCAGTCTAATTAAAGATAAATTAGTTATTTTTCGATGCATATATTTGTTGTAAAATTAAAAGAAGAAAAGGAAATTTCTAATTAGATTTCAAAACCTAGTAAAAAAAGCTTTTTTTTTTTAATGCTAAAATATTAAATCTGTTTTTATTTTTTTCCATATTGTTAAAAATATCTCTGCATATTTAAAAATATGTGAAAGTGCAAAACTAAAAAAAAAAAAAATACTTATTGATAAAACCCCTCATTTTCAGTCTGTTTGGATGTGAATTAGATATATCTATATTATATTATCTTCTGATCAAATTATTAAAAAATGGTTGTATTTATTCTGTATTTAAGCAAGTATTATAATCATTTTGGAATATAATTTTTGGTGGTTCTTAGCAAATATACAGGTCATAACTAGAGAGCTATAAATATGTGTGTACTAGTAATATGTACTTGTACATATGTGTATGTAGCTTTTTAATATACATAATTTATATTGATATCTTAATGGTTTTCACACTTCTCAATTTGCATTTATCATCTAGATTAAAGTTAATATTTCATTTTATTTACTCTATTACAATACATCAATGGATAGCATTATAAAAGTTCAATAGTTAGAAACCAGTCTGGAATTTGAATGATGTCATAATCTAGGATCCATTGATTACTCACACTTACAAATGATTGGTTTGATAGGTAGTATAAACAACTACTCCTTAGAAAAAGAGTATAATTTCTTCAGTAGCAGACTTGAATACCATCACACACATGCCTATATACTTTTTTTCAGGGCAAAAACATTTTTGCACTCTAGTTTATTAATATTTTTTGATCATGATGCATTGCATAGGCAAAGTAATTAGTAATCTAAATCTGTATATTTTATAAACTAGTGTTGATTCATTACTATTGCCTATATTTTTGTACTTCTGGTTTAAACTTATTGTACAGAATTAAGAAACACATGAATAAAATGTAATTTATTTATTTTTTAATTTTTAGTTTTTTAAAAGTCTTACCAGCTGTTACTGCAGATTGCCATTTTTCATTCTTCTTATTTGTTGCATTTCTATAAAGTTTGAAAATCATAAGGATAAATTATATAGTCTAATTTAAATTTGTCTTTTTATTTTCTTTAGCAAATTCTGTGTAAATTAATTAACTTTAATTAATGCATTTAATTTTGATTTCAGAAAAAAAAAGTCCAATGTATTTGTGTTTTAATCATTTCAAATCATATTTTTGTCTAGATGCTTGAATTTACAAAGTTAAATATTTGCAGAAATCTCAGATCCTCAGATTATTTCCATGCCTGAGTATAAGGCTTATTTTTATACCTCTGCTAAATATTATTTTATTGACATAAATGTTTGTTACCTAAAAATAAATATAACTTATAAATTATATACGTTACCTTAGATTATAACCTCAATGATGAAAGTAAAAAAAAAAATTAAAAAGAAATCTAAGAAAAAATTGAGTTAGAAAAAAAATAGAAAAATCAAAATGAATGTCAGACTATGCACCTATAATTGAAAAAAAAAAAAGAAACAGAGAAAAAAAAAAGATAAAAGTATCCATTGAAAATCAAAAATCAATATTATAATATTTACAAAGGCAATAAAAATAGAAATAAGTTTTTAAAAAATCAAGGCTAATTTTTGAGCATAAAAAGTTTTAAGCATGAATGGATTTTCTGAAAATTATCAGTGTGAGTGGACACATTTTAACTAAATTAACAAAAATTAAGCAGAAGTGAAGAGAGTATAGAGAAACGTTATGCTACAAAACATCAACCAAAATATTTTTGATCAGATATTCTATATCTTTTGTAATAACAGATGAGATCAAATGAACTTTGAATAAGGTCAAAAAAAAATGGTAGCACACATCATAAAGTTTTAATGAATGTAAAAAAAAAAAGTCTAATCTGGAAACAAATAGTCTACATATTGGAAGGAATTTATTTTTATATCCATACCAAACAAGGAGTTTGGCAAAATGTAAAAATTATATTATAAATTTTATACCACATGTGAACAAGGTTACTCTCAAAATCATGAAGCATAGATTAGAACTTTACATTGAAAGACAACTCCCAGATAAGGTGGTTTTGAGTAAGAGTGAAAAAAGTAAAGGCATTATTGATAACATATGACAGATAATAATTAAGACTAGGAAATACCACAATAAGTTTATAATATAACAATGCCTTTGTTTTAGTTAATCATGCTTAATTATGAAAAAATGGATATACTAGAACATTTTATTGCTCTTTTAAGAATTTTTTATATAGTATTTGTGGCTACAAGTAAAACTAATTAAATGAATTAAATAGAATTGCATTTTTTATTCTACCTTTTCAATTTTTAAACCTGTGGATTAAAGAAAAACAGATTGAATGAACATAAATATGGATTCAATATGTTTTAAAAAATGAACTATTTTAGATATGTTGGTGGTGAGCATTTATGGCTGAAAATATAAACACCTCAAGGCTGTCATTATAAAATTAAAAAATAGAGTGACAAAATGAGATTGTGGCCAAGTATAAAAACAAAAACTATGAAGATAAGGTCAGAAACTGACTTCAAAATTAATAACAAAGGCATAGTAATATTTAATAGGTTTTATCTCCTCAACAACAAAGTATTTTATAATCAGAAATTTATTGAAAGTATGCAAAGTTGAGTTGAAATAACCAGGAAATTTTTTTTAGGTATAGAGATATGTATTTAAAAACAAAGTTAAAATTGTATCAAGCTATAAAGTTTCATATGACCACTGTGGATGTAAAAATTGGACATTGAAATTATTTAAAAATAATCAAATTGTTTTCTGCTCAAAAGTTCATAAAATATTTGAACACAGAAGTGATAAATCAGACTGAAAATCCATGAACTTTGAAGTCTAGACTTTACCTTTCATTTCTGTACTAAATTATGTAGAACCAAATAATCATGATTCATGGATCTTAAGCTCCTAAGTCTGACAATTTAGCAATGTGCCAAATTTAATAAAGCATATGTCATTTGAAATTTAATGCAATGGTGAGCTCTGCAGCTCAAGATATGTGGATTGTTGCTCCAGCTCTTACTTCTGGTACTCAAACTTTATTTAAACTCTTGAGAAATAAATCATCCAATTTCTACAAAAAAAAAGTACTGACAAAAATATTTATACTTTTGAACTGTTTATGCTGGTGAAAACTTTTGAGAATTTCATGGACAACAAACAAAATGAATAAATGGATATTTACATAGATGAAACCTAAACACTTCCTTGAAACACAAATTATCATAATGAAATTTTGCTATTTGAAACAATCTATTTCATTTTATCTGATATTTAGAAAGATTATTGGTGGAAAAAAATGGCAATTATTTCTGATGTGGACAGATTCCATTATCATCATATTAATGGATATTCCTTTGAACAGCCTAAAAACTAAACAAATTTTATTTAAATAGAGGGATTTGAACTCAGGATTTTTCAGTTGATTCATTCTTCTCTATATATCAAGTGACTAATACATGTGACCACACACACATGTGAAAAAGATACATGATATATATGATCCCCAATATATCTATTTCATGCAGAACCAGCACATCAATTGGGCCAATCTCCCACACATATATGCAATCAGTGTTTGGTTTATATTAAGATAGATATTCCTCAAACTTTAGTGAACAGGCTTCAATCTTCTCACTAACTATTCAACCAACCATTTCATTGAAAAGGCACCAATGGAATGCTCAAAGTTCTCATTGGATTTGATATTATAGTCATATAATGTAGACTCTATATCAATCTAACACCTCATATTACCATATATTATGTATCCATATATGATGAGAAAATAATATTCATATAATCATCATGAACCAATGTCAATTTAACCTAACAACAACAACAATAATAATAATTTTATAAAGAGAATATTGTGTTTTCTTTAACTAATTTTACTAATTCACATCAAATATGCTACAATATTGTCATATTTAATTGCTAGTTACAATTATTTGTTATTCAAGTAGCTTACCATAAATGAAGTGAATTGCTGTTCAACAGTATTATTACCTTCTATACCTTATGCAGTCAATTGCTAATGTGATAAAAATCAACATTTCTGAATAGTTCTGCTTAATATTTTGCAGCCTAAATGTCACATAATCTCCTGAGAAACTGTCTTGATGATTTTTTAAAAATATATTTTACTATCTACTATTAAATATATATATATTGAAAAAAAATAGGTTAATTTTTTTCTAATTTTTATTAAATTTTTCCACTAATTGCTTTGAAGTGACACTTTAATATTTGTGTGGGACAGCAAATCAACTTAATGAACTTCTGCTTCATAATTAGTTTTCATTTTCTTTTTTTTTTTCTACATATTATTTTTAGCAACTTTATATTTCTAATCCTATTTTTCTTGCAATCATTCCACTCTATTCAAGTCTACATTTCTAGATTCTCTATTTTTTTCTCTATTCTTTTGTTTTAAATGCTGGAGTTTGGTTTATTATATTAAACAGTCATTCTTTTAGAGATAATTTTATGAACAATATAATAATTTATTAAATAATTGTCCATTTTTATAAAATTTTAAGATTATATGTAAATATAAAATACAATAGTGGTATGTGGATACAAAACATCTATATTTAAATAATAAGCTAGAAGAAGAAAAATTATATATTTATATTATAGGAAAGTATTTATATGTATATGTGTATGCATGGAACATTAATATAAGCATAAACACATATGTGTGAGAAAACGTAAAATAATTGGACTATAAAAATATTTATCAACTACATAAAGGATTGATAATTTAAATCTGCATGAAAGAACATGTTCTTACTGCGAAAAATATATATCATATAATGTCTGCTGCTGAAATGCTTAAGTAGTGTGACATTACTTTATTATTGACAGATTCTACATAAAGAAACATTCTATTTAAAATATTTAACAAGCACATTTCTTGTGAAATGTAAGCAAATGTTCAATTGCTGGCAAGGTTATGAGATACTGAAGTAACAAAAATGATAGGCTGAATTTAAATTTTAAGACAGTCATCCTTTCACTGTGATGGAGTCTACTACTGTGTGCTTTTTTGAATACTAAGAAATCATAGATGACCAATGAACTTTATTAATAAGTTATTACCATATCTTTTCCCTCATTCCAATTTCTTTATCATTATTTCTACATTCATTTAACTCATTTCTCAAATAGACAAAATATATCTTATTTTATAGCTTTTAATTACTCTTCAATTTTTATTTTTTCCATTTATTTTTTATTGTTTTTGTTTTATTTACACATATTTTTATTTCAAGCCTACTATAAATTTAATCAATATTACTTATAAATTCAATTTATCTTTCACAAGTATTGTCATATCATCAAATCTAATGCATCATATCTATCTTCTAATGTTATTTTCATATTGATTAGTTGATATTTATTTACTTGCTATCTTATCCAAATTTCTGCTTTATATGCAGATTTTGAACTTTTAGTCAATCATTGCTTTAAGAGAAAAATACAACAAAATAATATCTTATTCAACATATCTTTCAATAATTGACTTCACTAATCAAATTTTATAATGAAGCTCTCTAACATTTTGAATTCTTAAATGCTGTTCAGAGAGATAGTATATGTTTAATTTTTTTTAGAAATCCATCAATTTCTATAATTCAATAACATTTTAATAAAATATGACTAATCTAAGTAACCAATTATAGATACTTGCTTTTGCCTTAGACAACCTTCATGAATCTTGCTAGAACCACTAGGAAAATAACTATTTCAACTCCTAAAACCTTTGCTGTTGAAAATATCTAATATTCATTATAGAATAATTACTGAAAATTAAGGTATTTAATAGGCCAACTTTTTAAAATTTATTTAGGATTAATTGATCTTTTTCATTCAAGTGACTATAATATAGTTATTGATGCTCATAACTGAAAGATATTAATGTCATTTACATTACCTTTTCTTGCATGACATTGCCTGCGTCAACTTTCTCTTTAGGATATCAATATGTTAACTCAAATTTACTGCTTATATTAACTTCTCCACTTCTTTCTTTTTGAGCAAATGATGATTTTTTGGGTTTGTTGCTAGTAGAGATGTGTTTTAAAAAATTATCTTGGTAGGTGATGATAATACAAGCAATGCTGTTTACAGAGTCTTTTTTAATATTATATAGTATGTTATTATTTTTAATCAATTGATGGCAATTTGATCAAATTTAAAGCAATGTCTAAAGATTTAAACCAATCAATCTCAAATACAAGAGAGATATTGCTTTTTATTGATTATTTAATTCATAAATTGAAATGACATTTTCATTAATAGTTTTTATTCTTAGAACAATGTTCTATCCTTTAGGGTTTTTTTTCTATATTTTTTCTTAAATTAAGATATAAAATTCCACATTATATTTTGAGGCTACTAATGAAGAAAATTTTAATATTATACAATCTTCTCGGCTAACTCTAGGTCTCTTGTTTTAAAAATTATAGTATTAACTTTGATTCTTCTATAATCCTAGTAATTTTTTTTATTTAATAGAAAAACAATGTTTTTTTTTTTTTTTGCTAATCCTTCTTATAGTGTAATCTAACTACTTTGCCTTTGAATTTCCCAATAGCATAAGTCTCATCGGATAAGTGACAATTTTTTTACTATATGATGCTTAGCCATTGCAATAAAAATTTACATTTTCTGCTTGCCTTTTTTTTAAAATTCTTATTGATGTTTGTCTTACTATGTACATTTTCTATCTGTTTATGATATGAACTATTTATGAAAATAACATATTGTTTGTGATTTTCAAACTCTGATATCTTTTCTAGCACTGGGCAGGTAGACTTTTTCTGACAGAATTATTATAAATACGGTCATATTCACTCAATTCAATTCTTCTAATTCACCATTTTTCTAATAAGTATCTTTTTTTACTTATAGACTTCAGCCCTTGAATATTTCTAATCTTATTTTGGGAGATTATTTTTAACAGTCTTTTCCAATTTCATATTTACAATTTTATTTTGCTTTTTACAATAGTTTGAGTTAAATTCATATTATTTTAATCTTATTTAACTCTAACTTTAATATATTGATATTAAATAATACCTTTCCACAATAAAAGAGTATTTAACGGCTCAATTTTTGATATAACATCTTTATTGTATTTTCTTTATCAGATAAGCACTAGCTTAAATATTTAAAAGCAATAAATTACCTTTTAAGTTTTTGCTCACCTGCTTTTTTAATTTTTCCTCTTTATTATCTAAATGTATTGCTTTAGATGTAGATATATTTATTTTTATCCCCATCAAAAAATTATCATATAAAGTTTTATTTAACATCTGCAAACACCGCATAAGTGAGCATAATGTTTGTAATAAACGCCCTTATTCCCATTGTAAACTTCATTCTTACTAAAAGAACAATCATTAAGTAATTTGTGTGACTATTAATTAAACAATATACAAGCAACATTTCTATCTTATATTCCTCTATATATCTATAAGTTTTTATAAAGGTGACAGGTATTATTTATTTGCTTTAGTAAAATTGAATTACAATATTATTACTGAAGAATAACATTTGCTGTACATTCAAAATACTTAATTAGTCTCCATAACTTCTTTAAGTGTCTATCGCTGCCAGAAAAATTTAATTAAAAAGAAAACAACTTAGAAATAATTAATTACTTGAAATACTTTTTTTTAAAAAGAAAATAGACTTTACTAATTTAAATGGTTCATTATTTAAATATTTATATATGGAAATTTGAAAAATAATAGACTGTTGTTAGCAATTAATATTAATGATATATTTTCTAACAAAAAAAATATGTTTAAACATCATATTGCATTATTAACATTTATGATAATTCTGAGATGCTAAAGTATATTGTTAGTGGAGCAAATAATAGCAAACTACATTCAATGACGATTATCTCTTGATTACACGACTTTACTTGCATTTAATTAAATTGTATTTTTAAATTTAATAGTCATGATCTAATCATTGTGACTAACTAGAAAGAAGTAATGTAATAATTTTCTTGACGCCTTCTATATTTATCATTAGAGTAACCTTTAATGACCTTTTGTCTGTTCATTATTTTGTCAATCCTGAGTTTGCCCATATTAATCATGGTAATTTTTTTTTATTATTAAAAGAAGTACTAATTTTATTTGAACAAGTAATTTAAGATCCTTTAACCTATATTGTTTTTTTAAATATCTTTTTCTCTTCTATCTGTAAGTGATTACAATTAAAAGATTATTTGTACGGTGTAAAATCTGTAAATAAACAATGAAAAAATCATTTGTATAATGTAAAATCAATATATAGACAATATTAATTGTTATAAACGATTAAAAGATCATTTGTATGGTGAAAATCAATAAATAAACAATGCTAACTGTTATCAACAATTAAGAGATCATTTATATGTTGTAAACTCAATAAATACAACACTAATTGTTATCAACAATAAAGAAATCATTTGTATAGGTGTATGAATCAGTAAATAGATAATTCTAATTGTTATGGTGAATATTCAAGATATTCAAAAAGGCTTGAGATATTTTAAAAACATTTCATTTACTTTGTATATCATGAATAGTTATAATAAAACTCAGAATCATCATTGTATTGATCTTTCAATGCATAAATGCTTTTATTAGTTAAATATAAAAGTAAATAGAAATTAAGAAGAAAACATTACTCACCAGACCAACTAATTTATGGGTCAAGAAGAATTAAATATTTTTCATCCTGTTTTATTTTTATTCAATAGCATCTAGGTACTTATTTTTGACGCAGTTTGAGTGTTTATCTCAATTGATTATAGGCCTAAAAATTAATTAGTTTCATAATTTATAATATTTCATAACAGTCAAGAATGATAAAATATGCAAAAGAGAGTAAACACTGATAAAATATTTTTGGCATTGGCACATTTCCTGTAAGGATTGATCCAATAGCAATAATTTGTAACAAAAATATCTAAAAAAAATATGATTTTAAAAAAGTTTGAAACTTATGCTTTGTTTAAAATATTCTTCCTAAATAAGATTTAGTCAAACAAGAATGTATCAATCGAAAATTAATTAAAACTCTTCAGGAAATTCAGTTTTTTATCTTAAGTATGCCTTGCAAGCAAGCAATTGGTTGCAGATGGTAGCTGCAGATTCGTCTCCTGGCCGATGCTATGACATATGGAAGTATGAAAGTATTTTTCAGGATAGCCTCAGTATGCAGAAATTTACAGATAATAAAATGAATGAAGTTCTCAAAATTATACACTAAAATATAAATGTAATTGTTGTTGATGCATTACCAGATCCAGTTTTTAAGCCAATTTCATTGGACTCTGCGAATTAAAGGGGTGTCTGTTATACAGTGTGTGATCTTAATCACATTTTAACTTTGTTAAAAAAATATTGTTCTATCTTTTTGAAAAATTTTATTAAATGCAGAGACCACTAAATCTAGTTTCATAAGATCATAACACAAATTTAAAAAAAGATAATAAAAATATTATAATAAAAGAATTGTAAATAAATAAAAAAAGAAATAATCATTTAAAGTATTTTCAAAGCAAACATAGATTAAAAGCATTACACAAGTGAAAAAAAGAAAAAGAAAAATGATAAATTAGCTAGTTAATACTACAAACAATATATTATTAATTTATTGAGACATAAAATGATTCTTGCATGAATGGGTAAAAGCAGCACATATAAATTAAATAAATGAATACTCTCAACAACTTTCAATGGAATATTTAATTTTTTTAAAAAATCTTACTTTAATAATCTATGAGAATTATTTTTATTTTTTATATATGACAAAACACAGATCTCCTGTAATAGAACAATTATATATATTATCTTGATTTCATATTTGAACATTATTATAAGTAAAGAATATTAATAGCACTATATAAAATAATAATAATAATAATAATAATAATAATAATAATAATAGTAGTAGTAGTAGTAATAGTAGTAGTAGTAGTAGTAATAATAATAATAATAATAATAATAACAACAACAACAACAACTCACAGCTATTATTTCCTCAACAGTAACCAAAGCCAACCAGATCAGTTGCTTCAACAACTCCAAGTACATTTACTGGAAACCTACTTCACCCACACTTTGGCAATGACCACCCACCTATCACACTTTATATCAATAACCATTGTCTTCTCTATCAGTTTAAAAAGTGGTCTCTGGAATCAATGTTTTTTGACTTCCTAGTCTGTATCAACCTTTTTGTTTTTCCCACATCAGATTTTCTACACTATCATCACCTTTACAAAAATGTTGATTTATTCTGTGGACTAAGTGATGCAGTTGAAGAGACTTAATAACATTTTTTTAATGACTGCCAAGCACTCAACTCCACATAACAAATCATGTGATGTGATGTGATGTATTATGGCTTCTCCTTAAATGAAGTCAAGAATATCTCAGCAATTATGCCCAGATAAACCTGTTAGCCACTTTATTTTCCATTCCCCACTCTAAATTTTTCCATATTCTGCTCCATCCCATTTCCACAACATAATCTTTGTCAACTCTATAGCTTTTATATCTAAATCCCCCTTATCTTTTTCCAAACCCAGCATAAAATCAATAATTCACTTTCTATATAATCACTTTTATCATATTTATTCTTCCATAACTTCATTATATGTACCCTTTATGTTTTCAAGCATTTACATTCAATTAACAAATGCCTAATATTTTCTATTCCTTTCTTACATAATTTACAAAATAAATCACCCATATTTTTTCATTTGCATGTATATTCTCTTGTAGATAAAGATTCCATTCGAGCCTTAAACAATAAATTACTTTCCTTACTATTATCATATATTGACTCACACTTAATATTCTGTTTATTTCTCTATATATATTTAAACTCTTTTTACTCTCCATACTATTTCTCCATCTCTCTAACTCCCTATTCTTTATTAATAAATCTATTCTTTTATCTCATTCCTTACTACTATAACACTCAACAATTCTCTTAACACAATCATCCCATCTTTTGTATAAATATACTGATATAAATTCTTTATCCAAATCTTTTGCATACCACATTACCTTTCTCATCTATCTTGTTACCTCCCCTTTACTCATAACCCAATTAAATACTATTTTGGCTATTCTTTTATTAGCCATAAACTGCAATCTATCAAACATTTTCATTTTTTTGCATCTCTCATATGAAAACTTGATCATCCCATTTCTCCTTGAATTGCCTCCCTTGCTATCAGCTAATGCATATCTTCCTCCTTCTCTTTGAACTTTTTCTAAATATTTTAATACCTCTTTACTAACATATAATGCATCATTACCATATGTTAACCCTGCTACTGCAACTCCTTTCCATATAATTCTAGCTACATTGTATTTATTATATGAAAACACTGTTAATTTCTTTATCAATCCCTTTATTTTCTTTGCTTCATTTATCAATTTTTTCTCCCATTCATCCAAATAATTTTTCTGATTACTTAAAATAATTCCCAAATAACTATATCTATTTACCACACTTAACTTAATATCTCCCAATAAAAATTCTACATCTTCTCTTTCCCCAGTATTAACCATCATTATATTTGATTTTTCTTCACTAAATTTAATCCCCATCTCTTTACCCACACTTGCACATGTCCTCAGCATAACATCCATATCTTCTCTTTTTTCTGCACACAAAAAAATATCATCCGCAAAAAAAAGACCTGACAAAATATATACTCCCTTACTACCTATCCCTCTTCCTAATCTTTCTATTGCTTTTTTCATTTAACTCAAATACAACACAAACAAAATAGGTGACATGGGGAATCCTTGCCTTAGTCCCACACAATTTTTAACTTTAACTGATTCTATATTCCCTAATTGATATATATAATAATTATTTTCATATAATTTCTTAATAATATCTATTAAAGCTTCATTCATTTTATTATTTGCTAAACTTATCCATAATCTATTTCTATTTACTCTATCATATGTCTTCTCATTATTCATAAAACTCATATATAACTGTTTACCTAAATTCTAACTTCTATCCATAAGTTGTGTAACTACAAATAAACTATCTCCTATACAACTATCTAATCTAAAACCTCTTTGCATTATCCCCACTACATTATTCCCTTCCATCCATTTTACAACTCTACTAGCCACCATATATAAGAAAACTTTATATAAAATTGATGTTACTGCTATTGGTCTATAATTAATCAACTTTCTATGATCCTTACCCTTTCCTTTATATAATAATCTTACTTTTGTATTACTCCAACTAGCTGGGAAAAATATATTCTGTGCCATTTTATTAAAACAGGATAATAACTTTACTTTTGCCCTATATCCTAAATTCATTACCATCTTTGCTGCCCATCCATCTAAACCTCTTGCCTTTCCACATTCAATTTCTTCTCTACTTTATTCAGTTCATTTTCTGAAAACCTAATATTCCCATTACTATATACTTTCATGTTTTCTATCATTCTATCATTCACATCTAACATCTTTTCTATATTCATTACATATCTATTTAAGATTCTCTCTAAATCTTCTCTAGAGCTACACTCCATTCCCTCATCATCTAGTAATACTATCTCTCCTCTAAATTTCTCCTTTTAATGTAATTCCAAAATTTTTTACTCCCATTTTTTTCATTTTTATTAATATCCTCCAACAGTTTACTATTCAATTTCATTCTCTCTCTATAATTATCTATTTTAGCCAACTTCTTCTTTTCTAAGTACTTTTCCCATTTAATATTAATATCTCTTTCACTTTCCTTGTTCTTAATAGCACACTTGTATTCTCTACATGCTTCTTTCCTCTCTTTTACACTTTTACTAATTCTCATTTTTTTATTACTTTTAATCTTCTGAATATTCTCACCTAAAATCCTATTCACCACTTTTTCTACTTTTTTACACCAGTCCTTATACATATCTCC
This sequence comes from Epiperipatus broadwayi, assembly GCA_028023455.1. NCBI lineage: Eukaryota > Metazoa > Onychophora > Udeonychophora > Euonychophora > Peripatidae > Epiperipatus > Epiperipatus broadwayi. The sequence goes on from JAQFVV010006199.1 coordinate 11,548,012, forward strand.
AACCCATTCTTCCATGATTTCTTCAACTTATATTTTATACTCTTCTAACTTATTCTTATTATTCACTCTCCATCCACATCTTTCATTATTATTTCTACTTTTATTTCTATTCTCCATCACATTACTAACCATTTCAATTACAATAAAGTTATGATCACTAGTGCATACTTTTTCTTCATTATCAAACACCTTAATTTTTCATATTTTATTTATTCCCTCTTTCTCTACCAATACATAATCTATTGTGTGAAAGATATTATTTCTAGACCATATATATTGCCCCTCATAAATATTTAATAAATTTCCAATACTCAAATTCACTTTCTTCTATTGTACTTCAGAAGATGGTCACTTGACCCAAATTTTGTTTGATTTCTTGCTGTGAACCAACCTTCATGCTTTGCCCATTTCATGGTTTCTTGGTACTGTCAGTTATATAAAAATATTGATCCATTTTGTAGCCTATGCCACAAGCCTGAGAAAACACAGGAACACATTTTTATTCATGTACATCTCTAAATGTGACTCATGAGATTAAGACCAGTAGTTACAGGCAATCAAATACTTCACTACAATACATTATTCAATTCTGAAGCCCATATCTCCCATTACACATGCTTTACATGTTTGCACTCTATGCTTAATAGTGCCAAAATAATCACATTTATAAACACAATGATTTTAATAATGAGAAAAAAATATCAGCTGAACAAAACTTAAAAATCATTTTGAAAGAACATGAACTCTATTTTTATAATAATCCTTATTTTTTAAGACATGAATAATCTATATTAGAAGATTCTCATATATATTATATCTTTGCACATAATTTTTTTAAAATGGATATACTAATAGTCTATGGAAACAACTTATACAAATTACAATTATATTTGAACATTTATTTAGACATGGAAACTATATTAAGTCAAAAATTTTCTTAGAGAAAAATAATGGTATAACATAATTTATACGTGAAGCTACATAGAAAATGAAGCAAATTGAATCTGGGCTATACTTTTTCTGAAAAGTTAATATGCCAATGTAAACTAGGTATTCATGTATACATATGTAAAGCATGTAACCCTTTATAAGTCAATAAAGATTGTTGTTGAAACATCGTCATCATAATAATAATAACATCAACAACAATAATAATAACAATACTACCACTACTATCATTACTACCACCACCACTACTACTACTACTACTACTACTACTACTACTACTACTACTAATAATAATAATAATAATAATAATAATAATAATAATAATAATAATAATAATAATAATAATAATTATTATTATTATTTGAATGGTTTACATGGTTGTTAAATGATATGGATATAAAAATTATTAACCCAATGTCTTATTAAAAATGCTTTTTAAAATTACATTTGGAATTTTTTAACCTTAATGCATAAATGACATCATCATCAGATATAGCATTATATAATAAATCTAAGTATATAGAGTGAAAAGTTTGGACACTGTTAGATTAATAAATTAGTTTACTATCCAATGATCATTATTCAAAGATTCATCAATGAATGTTATACTTTTGCTGTGGCTGATGACTAGTGATTTCATCCCTGCCTATTCAACTGATAATTTATAAAACCAAGTAAGATGTCTTCTAATTTTTATACATGTATGAACAAATATTAATTCTTAAGCAAAAAGAATCTTCAAATAAATTATACCACCATAGCCAAAGAAAAAAGTTTTATTCTAAATGAAGGAATGACATTTAAACATAGATTTAGCATTAGCACATAGACTTATCAATATTATTTAAATTTTGTTGTTATTGTTGTTATCACCTACATTAAATCTAGTTATAAGAGTATATCTTGAAATCAAGACATACATAATTTTGTCCAATTACTGATTCCAGAATTGATGTGAAATTTATTATATGAAGTTTACAATAAAATTATACGTTTTTAATTATTTTATTGAATTTAGTTTAAATTTTTTTAACATATACATCTTGACTATATGGCATATCTTTCATTTCAATTTTATATAGCCTTTGATTATACTTTTATTCAATAGATTTACACATATAAATACACATATAAATTCTTTATTAATTTAACTGCATAGTAATCATTTGACAAATATTATTTTATTAGCACTTTGTTTTCTCAGAATAAATTCACATATAATTAGCACTTTTTTTTCCCAGTGATGAGATGTTTATTTATCAAAACAAAACAAAACAGATACAGTGAAATAAATAAAATTTCAAGAACAAAATGGTAAGAGGGGAAGGATACATGTAAAAAGGGAATGGGAAGTAAAGAGTGTGTAGTTCAGGCTGGTTAGAAAAGCATGTCTTTGTGATTGAGTCCTACGACAGAGGCTGAGAGGATGGGAGTTGGAGGATTGCCCAAGTATCTGTGAGAAGTGGAGGTGGGGCTAGTTTGGTATCTCAGGTTTTGAGAGTGCGAATTAGGTCCAAGAGCTTTTGATTGACTGAATGTACTCTCTGATCAAGGATGATGGCACATCGGAGAAAACAGATATCATAGATGAGAAAAATTGACAGTCTAATAGCTGCAAAGACCCCTCTTTCTATGGATTCTTGAAGGTTGAAGATGGTATTTCTGTGCGAGAAAAGGTAGAAGTTGATGACCTTTCTCATGCCAAGCAGAAAAGGACATTTAAGTAGGAAGTGCTGGAGGGTTTCATTGTCAGTTTTACAGAGCTGGGATATGGGAGAGATCATGGTGAAACCCCTACAGTTCACCAAAAATTGATTTATGGGAAGGGAGTGAAGATTGATTTTGAGAAGGAAATAAAGGAATTTTGCTTCAAGGTACCACCTTTTGAATTTTCAGATTAATTGGTCATTGGTAAGTCTGAGAAAGGTAGGGAACACAATGGAGAAGTCTGCAGTCTGATTGAAAACCTCCCAGTACTTTAGTTTGCTGTTGATGGATGGTATAACAAAGCCAGCCTTTTGTAAGATGTTGGCAATGAGTGAGGTCCATGACCTAGGCCTGCCATTGGGAGGAGGAGTGCAGTGGGTGTGATTATAATTAGCACTTTTAATATCCAGTTTGAATGAATGATCCAAGTATGATTATCAATATATTAGAAATAATTATTTATCTTAGAATTAATTGAAATTATATTAGTATAATAAAATATTAAGCAATTGAACTATTGCATAGAATATATTATTTTTATTATATCTGCAATGATTTTTAAGGAAGAGAAAGGTCATTTACCCAGACCCTTTGATGAGTGCTATATAAATTTTCTTTTTCCTGAATATGTATTTAAACATATATATTATATATAATGAGTGTGATAATAGCTTTAACAACCTTTTCCAAATATCCCTATCCTCAGACTAGTTTTTATCTCTAGCTGTTGTCTGTGAGACACTTGGATATTCAGGCATTAAAACACCTGAAATTTTAAGACATCCATATGTCTTCAAATCTACCTATCTAACTTAAATAGTACAAATTTATTAAATTAAGTCATTTCATGTATGATTTGGTTTTCTTGCAATTGTTGTTTTGCCCTTGAGATTTTGGCAATTTTACTTTGTTAAAGCTATTAATGTATGGTGTATCTGAACTTAGTTCAGGCCCATATGGTTATTTAAGTTAGATAGTTGGGTTTAAAAAAATATGGATATCTGAAAATTTCAGACTTTCTATTTAATATTTAACTATTAAATAAATGCTGGAATTTGATCTGGTATTTTTAAATTTAATACTTGAATATCATAGCACCTCAATGATGACAGTCAGAGCTAGAAACTGGTCTAAAGATAAGGATATTTGGAATGGCTTATTAAGAGCTATTAGCACATTTATTATATAACATTTGTAGTATAAGCTTATTAAATTAAGCCATGTAATGTATGACTTGATTTCCTTGCAATATATATATATATATATATATATATATATATATATATATATATATATATATATATATATATATATTAGTATAAAATGTCTGAGATTTTTCAACTTGTGTGTTACAATGAATTAATTTCACAGAGCAGAAAGTAAATCTGTTTGAAAATCCATATTTAGATAAATATTTAGCTAGAATGTTAAAAGAGCATAATAAACATTATATGACTAATGTCGAGTACAATAATTATCAAGTTTATATGATAAATTGAGTTTATCAGAATTAAATAAGCACATATAGTTTTAGATGATAAGCCCATAGTATGTTTACAGTTTTTATTGCATCCACAATATTGCATTTTGCAGTTTATCAGGGGCAATTAATAAATATTCATTGCTCGTAATATAGCAAATAATTGAAATATCAGTAGGCATAATCATATGAAATAAATAAATATGTAAGTATGTGTTTTTCATGCTAATTTTATAAATCGACATATTAATTATTTTTTTCCTTAGATTATTGGCAAAAATGTTCCATTAGATATGCTATAATTTTAAATCTACTTTATTTATTTTATAGTAGATTCATTTCATATAGAGATGACAATGGAAGATATGAACTTGTTTAAAAAATTGTTGCATATGTATCCATAAATATATTTATGTGTAGTGTAAATATCAATAAATTCATGGGTGCATGTGAGCTATGTAATTACCTCAGGATCTTTTGTATGCCTACTATATACTGAATCAGAAGTTATATAAGATCAAAAAATTGTAACCATTACATTTACCCAGAAGTTAAAGGCTCCTGTATGCTAAATATTGATCCTCAGATTACTTGGAATGCCAATCATTGAAAGAGAATAAACATCCGGGAAGAGTTTCTCCAATCAATTCAACCTACCTTTCTCCCATGTTTCAATGCAATACTAGGTAATGAAATTGAACTTTTGATTTACTTATACATTGCTCATTTTATTATACATATATCTGTTCTTATTTTTTTTATTAATAATATATTTGCCATGTAACATGAATATATTTGAATGAACTTTTTCTACAATAGTAGTGTTTATGCAGCTCACACAAAGTCAATAATTCATAAAATTGTAATTAGAAGTGAATACTATAACAAAACTAAGAACAAATTCTATATGGTTTCAGAATTTCAAAGATGAATTTCTTATTTAATTTGGGATGAATAAAAGTAGATCTGTGAACTATATGAATGGTGGAAAAATAAAAGATCTAAGGCATTTAAAATACTATAATTATTACTAGTTATGTGGCATATAATGCATACATTTTGGATCTTCTGCATACCTAATGCAACCCTCTCCAGCAGCCTCCTTTTATCTCTACTTAACTACAAACCTATGAGTCTTAAATTGAAAACCATGTAATATTTTCAATCCAAGCTCATTAGCTTATATAGTCATATAGATCTGAACTCAGTTCAGTACCTATACATTTTGGTGACTTTGGTTATTTAATAACCATATCCACCACTATCGTATTAGGCAGAATTGGTTTTAAGCCAATAAACATCACATTTCCTATACTTGCTTATTCCAACCCAGAGAAATCAATGGATGCCAGAAGGCTTGTGCATAAAATCCCCATTGTGTGCCTACTCATCCAATATCCCCAGACTCATTTCTGGCCTGCAACCTTCATCAGTGAAGATCAGTGAGAATCTTGTATCTGAGAGGACTGCACCTAGATCTTAGAATCTAATGCAACCCTCCAGCAGCCACCTTTTATCTACTTAACTACAAAAAATGAGTCTTAAATTGAAAACACTGTAATATTTTTAATCCAAGCTTAAAAACAATTCTGCCTAATAGGATAGTGATTAAAGAACTAAAGTCACCAAAATGTATGACTATATAAGCTAATGAGCTTGGATTGAAAATATTAGTGTTTTCAATTGAAAACTCATAGTCTTGTAGTTAAGTAGAGGTGGCTGCTGGAGGGTTGCATTAGATCCTAAGATCTAGGTGCTGTTCTCAGATCCAAATGCTCCTCACTGATAGAGGTCACAAGCTAGAAATGAGCCTGGGAATATTAAATGAGTAGGCACTAGATGGGATTTTATACCCAAGCCTTCTGGCATCCATTGATTACTTTGGCTTGCACTGAGTGGCAATGTGTATAGAGAGTTTTGCTTGTTTTAATAACAGTTATAAGCCAGCATAGGAAATAGTCAATATGTGATGTTTATTGGCTTAAAACCAATCCTGTCTAATAAAATAGTGGTGGCTATGGTTATTAAAGAACAAAGGCACTATATAAGCTAATGAGCTTGGATTGAAAATATTACAATGTTTTCAATTTTAAGACTCATAGTTTTGTAGTTAAGTATAGATGGCTGCTGGAGGGTTGCATTAGATGCTAAGATCTTGATACAGTGCTCTCAGATCCAAGATTCCTCACTGATGAAGGTCATTAGCCAGAAACTAGTCTGTGGATATTGGATGAGTAGGCACTAGATGGGGATTTTAAGCACAGGCTTTCTGGCATCTATTGATTAATCTGGCTAGCATTGAGTGGCAATACATATAAAGAGTTTGCCTGTTTTAATAACAGCTATAAGAAAGCATAGGAAATGGTGATCATTATGTTTATTGGCCTATATAAATATATTAGACAATAGATATTGTAAAAAAAAAAGCCTTTACAACATATTGAGATAGTTGTTATTGCTATTGCTATTGTTTAGATGTGGATTGCTTTCATGTATAGATATTGTAATATTCTAGAGACCAATTCTGGTCATGTAAGATATTACAAGCTTATTAGAACTAATGAAGTTGGAATGGGGAAATGATATTTGATTTTCTTATGTTTTTATATAAAAATTCCATACCCATTTTTAAAGTAATAATGTGAATATTTATAATTACCTATAAATCATTGTAAAAGAGAGACAAGCATAAATTAAAGTGAATATATTTTATTCTTTCTTCAGTAATTTTATATATTAGTTTTAATTTATTTCTTCAAAAAGTAATAAGATAACTTTTGTTTCTGTTCAGTAATTTATTGATTAGCTTTAACTTTTCTAAAAAATAATAAGTGGGTTGCAAATAATTTGTTTTAATTAACTGAAGTTATTTTTTAAGACTATTTTTCTCTAAAATAAAAGGCAGTGTTGTTCAAAGTAAAATGTAATTAAAGGATTATACTATTTTGGGGTTAAGAAAAAAAATGAAAAAAAAATTCCAAAAATTATGATTTTTTTTAAGAAAAGAAAAAAAGGGATGTAAACTTTTGTAAAAATAGATTGGTCATGATTTAATATGCCATGTCTGAGATAATATGTGTTTGGATATTTACAGGATTGTACCAAAAAAAATAATATGGAGGAGCAAGTTAAAAGAGTAGACTATGAGGAAGTTATTTTTGATTCAGCTGTCAGAAGAAAACAGTAGTAGCATTTGTGAAGAAAACAGTGAGAAATAATTTTGTAGTCTGAAGTAAAACCAAAATCACTACTAGTTTTTTTAAAGATGTTTTTAAAATGGATTTGAAGAAAATCATGTGCTAGGTCTTAACTACAAGCTAAACATTTCTAACCTTCATCATATATCCTGTTCACTAAAATATAAGGTAGAAGAATATCCCTAGAGAATATGCAACAACTCTTATGTTTTCATTCAAAAACATGACTGTATCAACCTAGCCAGCCTGACCTGAAAATTATTATATAAAAAATTGATAAATTCATCTTGTATTAACTTGAAATAATTATAAAATGGATAAATTTATTTGTGTACATTACCATGGAAATCTATGTTACCATGGAAATCTATGTTAAGGGAGAAAGTATCATCATAATGAAAATTTAAATGTACAAAAGAAAAAGTTAATAGAACTGATTGTTTAAACTCAACAACTGAAGCTTACAAGAAAGATAATTGCAAAAATAGACTAAAAGAATGAAACCATGGTAAAATAAGATATAGTTGATATGCACATCTTCATTTACACACTTTAATATAACTACAATTTCAAACAATTTTTTTAATATTAGTAACAATTGTTAGTAATGAATAATTTTTAATAGTTTTTGTTATTGAAACATAAGACTTTTCCATTTTCATAAGAAAAGGGGTAAAGGTTTTAGCTAATTTAAATTTTTTAATCTTTTTTAATGAAAAGTTGTTTTACAATTTTAATCATTGAAATGGGAAATAATTCTGTTGAAAGTAAAGACTAGTTATTTTAATTAGTAAGAGTCAACAACAAACTCATATTACTTGCTATATAAAATTATATTTTGTTGATAAAAATGTATTTGCCTTAGAATATTCTCAGTTTATTAATTTATTAATTAATGTCATTAACTGCTATGTTCACCAGGTGCCATATTGAATTTTAAAAAAAAAACTGACTCAAGACAATTTTCACAATAACTTCAGTTTTAATAATGTTAAAGCAAAAAACTTTTCATTGATAGAAACTAGAAAAACTAAGGTAAACAATAAGGCTAAGACAAATAGTGATTACCATTTAAAAAATAAGGAAAAAAGAAATGTCAATATCCGACATAATTATTACTTTATTGTTTGTTCATAATTTCTAATTCATAATTAACTAAGTTTAAATTACATCTTTAGTGATAATTTCTTTGTATTTCTCACAAAATTATCTTTCAAACCATATATAATATGTCTTACCTAAGATAATCCATAACTTCAAAATCTCCAAAAGTATTCACATAAGAATTCTTCATTTTTATCTTGTATTCCAAAAGTTACCAAAACTCAAAGGCATCTATAAGAAAAAGATTCATCCTAATAAAAGATACAAAACAAATCATTTCCAGAGGATAGGATATACATTTGTCATCATAGCAATTGGCTTCTTGTCTATTTAAAACTAGATATTGTAGACTACTGTCTGTATCACTGATAAAATTAGTTTCATCTCTTCATTTTATATTTTTTGTGTACATCAGTGATGTTTATATTCTTTATACATACCAGTGATGCTATTTTCCTGCATATGCAATCTTTCTGTACATTTGATTATTAGTTTTGTAAATCATTACTTGTAAACACAAACGCATGATACAAACTATAATAATAAATAATAAATAATTAAACCTTTTGAGAATCATTATTTTTATAAAATAAGTTTATTTTTATAAAATAAGTGGATTAGATCACACAAAATTACTGTACATATGAATTCATATGAGCATAAATAAATATAGAATTAATACACCCACACACCACTACAAATGCAAATTTATGAAAATTAAATCATTTTTCAAATAATTAATAAAAATTAAAATATTCAAAAATTAAAAAATGAAAATTGTATATGTATGAGCCCGATATTCTGCAATTATGTCTAGACTCCATGGAAGGCCTTGTTTGTGAATGATCGGCATATTTTTAATCTATTTTGTCAAACTCATGATGCCGATAAAAGTTTTCTGTCTTTATTGCTTCATGGAAATTAGAATATTGATGAAAAAAAAATTAAATGCACCTGTTACAAAAAAAATTAATAAAAAATTAAATTTCATCAGATTTTTTGTTAAGGACATTTTTAGAAAGCTATGTTAGAGATGTATCAAATACCTGTATTTATTTCTGTTGACATCATGCTTATAGTTTTTACATCATTAAAAAAAGGAAACAACATTTTGACCAATCAAATAAGAAGCACATGACACCTGCTTGATAATCTGAAACAGTTAAATAATTGGTTAAATAATAGTGATAGTGTCTTTATTTTTCCAGTTATCTGTTCAGTTGAAATGGCAGTGTGTGTGATTTGATTTCATCATAGCACAGTGTTGTAAGAGATTTTTAAGTTATCCTAGTAAGTCTATTCAAATATAGAGTAAGCATACACTTTTATAATTTCTTTTGTTCACAGTCAATCCCTATGGTCTTTTGACCATAAGCTAGCTCTATAGCAATAATGATTAATTTATTTATATGTGGGGATTTATGTTTGTGTTTGAACATCCCATTATCTGGATGGTGCAAAGATCAAAATCACTTTTAAAGTCTGTCCATGAGAGAAAATTTAGTTTATAGTTGACTGTTTTGCTCATGCACTGTATGGCCCATGCATTGATGATAAACAGCATGTTTCAGTATCCCATCATCATTTTTATGATAGATACTTTGACACTTAAGTATGTGTATCCACATGATTGTTGTATATTATAAATAATTATTAGTATAACAACTTATATTTTTATTCCAGTGCTGATTTACATACTTATTCTATCTCCTTTTATATTAATCCATTTATACTAATCCTTTCTTATTTATTTACTGTATAATTTATTTATGATATATGGGGATGATGATAATGTTGTGCCACCATTCCATATTTATCCCATCTTCACATATCATTATAAATATATATTGGTTTATAATAGTAGGGATTATTTGAGCTAATAATTATAGAAACGATAAAACAGTAAAATTATAGAATTTAGCCAAGAAAAAAAAACTGGCATAGAAATTAAAGTAACAAAAATTAAATCACATATAAAATGAAGTAAAAGATTGGGGGGGGGGGCACATTAAAAAATATTGATTATTTGTGCGTAACTAAATAGATTACTTTCCTATTACTGGATAACCACACACAATTCCAGGATAATGGCAAAGACTCAAGTTCAATAAAGCAAAGACTTTGGGACTATAAAAGACAGTTTGAAAAGATTTGATACAATCATTACAAAAATTTTCTTATACTTTTGAATAAGTTTAATCTAACATTATTAAGCTGTAATTTAGATAATACAACTAAGTTAAAATCTGTACAATCTAATTTTAATAAATTCTTGATAAGAAAAAAAGCTCAAATCATCAAATGTACTATTGTAAAATTAAACCGTAATGTCAGTTTATTTATATATATGAAAAACCATTTTTATATCCTAAAGTGGAGATTGTTTTAAAATTTGAACTTATTGATCTAAAATTCTAAATCGTTTGAACAGATTAAGGAATTAAATCAAGTTCTCTGCAATAGTTAAAATTAAATAAAGATAAAGAAAATTCTGTAAAGCAATTAATATTGATTACTATTTGTTACTATAAGAGGGAAAGAAGAAAAGTCACATTAAATTTTTCATATTAAACTAAAATTGTCAGCAATGAAATAAAACTTTTTTGTGTGTAAAATTCATAAGTATTTTAAACATGCATAGTTTTACATAATTAAATATAAAAATTAATGTAATGACTGCAAATGTAGATATTGGATAAAAAAATAATTGTTTTGTAGAATATCTACACTTTAATAATTAGTTTAGGTAATTTTTAAAAATATGAATCAAATTTATAAACTTCAATTTTTACAAATTAAAATATTGATTAAAATCAGAAAAGAGAATATACTTACAATTAGATGCTTTTATTTATATTAAAATTATTAATTAAATGAATCATTAACCAGATAGAGATCAAAAAATAAACATGTCATCTGAAAAACAAAATAATGTATTGTTCAAAGTATAAGTACCTTATCTTTTAGTTTTAAGATCACAAATTGTCATATCAAAAGACAAGAAATATAAAAAAAGATACAAACAATATTATTTAGTTATTTTTTAGTTCCAGATACATTAACTGAGCTGCAGTAGCAGTTGAACCAATTAAAAGGAAAAATCACTTATTAGTTAGCAGTGTTTAAAAACATCAAATATATAATTTTTTCAAGATCTATCAGAAATTCCTTCAAGAAAAACAAGTAAAACAAGTTACCATCATACTCACTAGGAAAAGAAGCTAAACCAGCATTGAAAATCTGTAAGATAGCATTATCATTTTAATAATCATGAGAAAATTATTCATCACAGCTATGATTTCTAGCATTACCCATTTTAAATGAATCATTGTTGCTAACTAAAAATGTAATCACTAATTGAAGTATCTGACCTACAACATAAAATATGTCCCTGAGTTACCTATTAAAGAGTTTCTTTAACCGCCTCTTACGAGGCATCTCGTCGACATCTGACGTCACTCTAATTCTGCTAGTTTTAATGCTAGAATATTCGTTTGACAGTTATTGATTAGGTTTTTAAAAGTTCTGTAAGATGGTGCCCTCTTCTGAATTATTTTACAAGTAAAAAATCAAAAAAAATGCATTTAAAACTAAACAAAGAAAGAAGTTTGGCAGTGATTGGCTGTCAGCCGGCTCTCAGCCGAAAAAGACATTCTGATTGGCTGGAAAGAACAAAGAAACCGCCTGATCAAAGAAAATAAAGAAAAACACTGAGATTTTCATTTCGAATGCAATTTAAGTATTAAAAAAATATAATTTGAGAAATTAAAATAGTTTTTTAATAAAATATACTAAAAAAACAAAATTATTTTCGAAAAATATTGAAGATTTTAGTAAAAATATTTAAGATTTAGCAAAAAGAAATCTTTACTTTTCCATAACGTAAAATTGAAAAAAAGCGTTTGCGTCAGCACTTTTTTGTTTAGACATTCGCTTTAAGTTTGCCGAAATTGAATATAGCAATTTATTTTTGAAAGAACTTTCGTTCTCTTTCATAACCTGAAAAATTAGTAATATACTTTTTATAAACGTATCTGAGTTGAATTTAATATTATAGGCAAATATGTTTTAACAATAGGCTTTATCTTCAGTTTGTGAGTTGGCCAATTAAAAGATTTGATTTTTACCTCATACAACCAATAATATAATTAGCGGTTAAAAGGTTAAAGAGTAATAGAAAAATGAAAGTCTTCCAATAGATTAATAAAAAATAAACATTAAAAATAAATTACACATATAAATAATAAAATTTATCATGTGTATGATTAATAACATCCATCACGTGTATGGTTACAGAAATACAGTCATAGAAAAATCTGAGATCTAGAAAAAAAACTTTCCGATTACTTAATTTGAAAAAAAAAAAAAACAGTTCTTTTAAATCCTGTCAAAATGTGTCTGTGCACATCAAAAGAAAGAAAAGGTATCATAATAAAAGTAATATAAGAGAGTTAATGAGCAGTAAAAGTGGTAAGGCCTATTTTTTAAATTGTATCTAATTATGTCTATATTTCAATACACTAGCATTTAATTAATAGTAGATAGATTAATTTCTAAACTCATCATCATATTATTATTATTATTATTATTATTATTATTATTATTATTATTATTATTATTATTATTATTATTATTATTATTATTATTATTATTATTATTATTATTATTATTATTATTATTATTATTATTATTATTATTATTATTATTATTATTATTATTATTATTATTATTATTATTATTATTATTATTATTATTATTATTATTATTATTATTATTATTATTATTATTTTATTATTATTATTATTATTATTATTTCTCTTTTAAAGATTTAATAAGATTTGCATTTAAAATTGTGTGTTTAAATACTATTAAACAATCTAAATGTTTCTTTAAGGCGAAATTTTATAAATTGCATGTATATAATAAAGAAATAATTTTGTGAAGTTTGTGCATATATATTTTTGGAGTGATTAAGAAAGGAATTATAATAAAACATTAAACCCAACAAAAGATGTACTCAAATAGGTATATTATGAAAGGGTAATTTGTCTAATGGAAATATATTTTTATGTAAAGATGATTTAATGTATTTGTACAGAAATTACGTGATTTTGTTTACATTTCAAACTTCTTTGACATTATCATAATTTGCTATTTCAATAAAGTATTATTTTAAAATCAGAAAGTATTAGAAATATTTCTTCTTTATTCAATTCTCAACCTGATTATAAAGCATAGAACTTGCTTTTGTGGGTCATTTAATATACTGAAATTAGTTCAGAGTGTTTCCAAAGTGTGTTAGACCAAAAAATATAACAAATATTTAAGAGTAAAAATAAATATATCAGTCCACAGAATTTAAAAGAGGTACCACAAGGTGTAGAAGTTTTTTTAACTACAAAACAAATAAAACTGATTTGTTCTAGACAATATTATTTTATAATCAATCTAGAAATAAACACAAATAATTACTGTTAAGAAAATATGACCTATTTATTATAATTGCTTCATTGTGGTCATACTTTAAGAAATCAAAGTTATAAAGGATGCTTATGGCAATGATCTAGTAACTGGCCAATATAATAGATAGAAGTCAGCAGAGCTTGCAATTAGTTTCTATACAGTGGTATATCAATGGATGCCTATAAACAATAACTATTATTCGCATTTATTGGTCATCATTATTAATGTTGATTTTTTACCATTGATCCTGAATTGAGTTCTGAATCTATCTGATATATAGTAGCACAGCCAACATGTGACCAGTCATTGAGATCCAGCATTAATGACCAAAATAAATATATAAATAATAGTGCTCAAATAAACAATAACATATGTATGAAATAGGATGGAGTGATTGAATAAAGAATTAGTCCAGGACCAGGTAATAATAGTAAAAATGTATGTGGGCTAAAAGATAGTGCAAAAAGAATAAAAGTTTAGATAGAACAAAATATAATAAATGTATCCAAAATATTGCATAGACGAAAGTAACAATGTCTAAAATTTTACTCCAGTAAATTAAATATTATGAGTTTTTGCCTGTAAAGGTAAATTATTCAGTTGATATAAATTTTCACATAGTATAAAGAAATAATGTAGAATTAAGATCCACAAAATCCAAGAGAAATAAAAAACTAAGCTCTACAAAACTTACTTGAGATGGAAAATCAAACTTCACAAAACCTTATAAATCATAGGAAATAAAAAAACTATATATATATATATATATTGTAACCGGACCGCCATACAACTGTTTTATTAACTCAGTTGTAACAATTTTCTGATGAGCATGCTGTAGGAAGGAACTATCGATTGACATTCCTAATGCAGATGTTAATGGCACCTACAACAATATTTCCTGCTCATCAGAGGATGTAGTATAATAGATACTGGGAACATCTAAACATTTATATGTTTGGTTTTCCAAACAGCGCCATTAGAGTTCTGTCTTACTACAACCTGACTGGCCTTGGTCTAGCTATGTCAGACGTAGCTCAGAGAACATGAGATTCTCATGAACCAGTGCCATAATTGGTGGGTGATGTGATAGATAAACAAAATAGAATTGGATAACTGGACAACCAATTTAATTTTTAGTAACAAAAAAATTTATTAGATAACAATTAATTTGCAATTTCAACAATAGTTCATTAATTCCTCTATGAGAATAAACTTGTAAACATTCTGGTTTAGTAATAATTCATTTTGAATTCATTTAATAGTTCATTTTGAATTCACTTGAGAGGAGAAAATTATGAATATCCTAATTCAATGATAGTTCATTAATTCTTTTATGGGAAAAAGCTTGGGATTATTCTGATTTAACAATAATTCATTCCGAGTTCATTTAATAGTTCATTTTGACTTCACTTGAGAGAAGAAAATTATGAATATCCTAATTCAATGATAGTTCATTAATTCTTTTATGGGAAAAAGCTTGGGATTATTCTGATTTAACAATAATTCATTCCGAGTTCATTTAATAGTTCATTTTGACTTCACTTGAGAGAAGAAAATTATGAATATCCTAATTCAATGATAGTTCATTAATTCTTTTATGGGAAAAAGCTTGGGATTATTCTGATTTAACAATAATTCATTCCGAATTCATTTGATAGTTCATTTTGACTTCACTTGAGAGAAGAAAATTATGAATATCCTAATTCAATGATAGTTCATTAATTCTTTTATGGGAAAAAGCTTGGGATTATTCTGATTTAACAATAATTCATTCCGAATTCATTTGATAGTTCATTTTGACTTCACTTGAGAGAAGAAAATTATGATTTATAGAGTATTTATCATTTGATAATTGAGGCATTTATATTTTAGCCAAATGTAGAAGCATATTCTTACACATAAACTTTATTACATTACAATGAGTTTAAAAGCAGTTAAATATTTATGATTTATAGAGTATTTATCATTTGATAATTGAGGCATTTATATTTTAGCCAAATGTAGAAGCATATCCTCACACATAAACTTTATTACATTACAATGAGTTTAAAAGCAGTTAAATATTTATGATTTATAGAGTATTTATCATTTGATAATTGAGGCATTTATATTTTAGCCAAATGTAGAAGCATATCCTCACACATAAACTTTATTACATTACAATGAGTTTAAAAGCAGTTAAATATTTATGATTTATAGAGTATTTATCATTTGATAATTGAGGCATTTATATTTTAGCCAAATGTAGAAGCATATTCTTACACATAAACTTTATTACATTACAATGACTTTAAAAGCAGTTAAATACTTATGATTTATAGAGTATTTATCATTTGATAATTGAGGCATTTATAGTTTATACAATAATTCATTCAAGGTAAGAACCTTATAAGCAGTCAAGCATTTATAATTCGGTCAAACATAAAAATATAATAAAGATGTCTTAATATTTATTGAACAAATTCTACGCAATTAGTTCGAAAATTCACTTTGTAATATTTGATTATTATGTTTTAGTATTTTATAAAAATTACCTTCCAGTTTTACGGTCCACTTTATTCAAACGAAGGCGGGTTATTTTATTGATGGAAAGTCATGGCACAGCGTGGAGAGAGTGAAGCTCTTAATTTATTCCAGTTTCATTATAATTTCTCTAGTAAAACTTTTTATTTTTATTTTCACGTTTTGTTAAAGCCCTCTGTGTAAGACGATAGAGAGAAAAAAAAATTTCTTCTTTCTTCAACGACGTGTCTAATTTGAATACTGCCTCAGTTTAACTCAAGTATCCTTTTTCTTTCTTTTTAATGATTGGATAATTAATTTCTTTTTTTTTTTTTATTGAGACAGATAAAAAAAAATAAAATAAGATGATATAACATTCTATTTAAATCCATCAATACTAAAAATCAAAATTATGATTTTATTTTTCATTTTTAAAGAATCACAACTTTATTGCGTTTCCAATTAGACTGAATCACGCTAGACATTATTGAATGGGGGGGGGATCTTTTGCATAAATATATGAAAGACAGTATATCTGTCACATTACCCCTCACCAATTTTTGGGATGAAATTGCCTGGAAGTACGATTTCATTCCATATACTATACACATTATTTCTCAGTACTGCCTGGTTTTAGATATGCTGATGAATGGGTAAGGTGAGCTGGAAAAGTGAATACATGAACCATAGCCTCCAATGCCGGGACAAATAGATGGCCAAGCACAAACTACCAGTACACACCGCCTCATAACGTCACGAGAAAATATCTCATTTTTAAGCACTACCTCTCTTGTACCTAGAAGTATCATCCAACCAAGAATAGGAGCCAGAGAAAAAAAATCAATTTGGCATTCAGCCAACCCTGCTCAGCTTCGGTGAGTCTTAGGGGCTATCATTTGGCCTATCCATGAGACCAAGGCCTATACATGAGACCTATATATACACACTGCTGGACTACTCTTGAAGCACAACATCCAGGTCTGGATAGTGCCCAGCATATACTTCGGAGCATCATAACACAATGCATCCAAGCAGCTCTGCTCAATCATCCACCATCTCAACATGAAAAACACAAGTTCATGCATCACTACACCACACTCACAAACTTTTTCCATCAGCTATCTCTATTTTATTCTGAATCATAACTGCAACCTGGTTTGGGGAACTGAGGATCATGGTCAGTTCTCCAATAATTCTCTTTTGTATTATGAGGTAACATACTTCTGGATTGTCTTTTGGGATCCGTTTCTTGTCCCGTCTTTGGATGTTTGTTAGGCCAGACATCATCGTGGTGGCTTCCCTCTTGTTCTTTTCTCCGTGTTTCAGTAGTTGTGCCCACACTTCTTTGCAGGTTATCATCACTGTTGGATCTTCTGATAACTCGGGTTTGGTAAGGACTCTGCACGTTGCCTGTCGAATATCGTCTTTGCCTTTTCCATGGTGGTGTCTGATTTCTTTGGTGCTGATACCGTGGTGGTGGGTTGTCGTTGCCATATTGCCGAGGAGGCATTTTCCTTTTATATCTAATGGTTCCTATGTTAGGCCCATTATCTCTTCTATAGGGAGGTTTATTTTGTGGTTGTTTTGTTCCTCCTTCCTTGGTTGCTGAGGCACTGCAACTATCATAGGCTGTTAATAGTTCAGCAACTTGCTCGATGGATCGACGATCAGTCCCAATTAGCATTCTCTCTACATAATTTGGAAAGCTGTGTCGTATTAATCTGATGATCTGGAGTTCAGATAGAGGATCATACGTCAAGGCTCTCAACTTGGCCACCTGTCTTCTAAAGAATGGTGTATAAAGCTCTCCAGGAGGACATTTCTCCTGGGATACCTTATATTTAATCCCCTCTTGACACTCATCGCTCCAGTAACAATTCATCAGCGCCCCTTTAAATTCGTCAAAACTTGTAGGTTGGGCAAACAGTGAATCCCACCATGCCTGTGCTGTTCCTTGGAGGTGGCTACATGCGATTGCCATTTTTGCCTCTTCTGATAATACGTTAATAGTAAAATATCTCTCCAAGCTTTTTATATATTCTATCGGTGCTTCATTGCAGCTCCCAGAAAAAGTTCTGATTTTTAGGAATTGGTTCACAATTCCGGACATCTGGTTGGTTGGAGGGACTTCATAACTAACTCGGCAATTTTCTTTTTGGCTTTCTTTTGGGATTGTTTCTGCCTCATTCTGTTTAGGCAATATATTGCTATCTTTTATTTCCATCTTCCTCATCTTGGTGGTCAATATATCCACCTTCTCCTGCATGGATTCTTGAATTTCTATTATCTTCGTATCCATGGTCTCACATATTTGGGTCATTTTGATTTCTTGCTCTATTAGTGAGCCTTTAACTTCATTCATGACATCTTCTTTTATTTTCAATATTTGATCATTTACTTGTCTAATTATTTGCTCAAATTTTTCATTCTGATTTTCCACTGCTTCCATAATTTGTTTTTTATCTTCTTCTCTCTGTTTGATATCTTCTTCTCTTTGCTTATCTCTTTTTTTGTTATCTTCTTCTCTCTGTTTGATATCTTCTTCTCTTTGCTTATCTCTTTTTTTGTTATCTTCTTCTCTTTGTTTATGGTCTGCTTTTATAATTTCCAATAACTGGGTTAATGTAGACGTCTCCCTTGTTTTCTCTGATTCCTCATCTGCTTTAGCTTCTTGCTTATCTTCTTTCTCAGGAAGATCCTCCATGCTTTCTATATTCATCATTTTTCTTGATTTTGATCTGGTTTTCATCAATGTTTTTTTTTTTTTAGTTAATGGTATCTTTTTAGATTCAACCTTAATAAGCTTCTCTCTCCATCCACACCATGACCCTACTCCATCTTCTTTGAAATGCCCGTTTCATTCATTATGCCATTCATTTTCGTTTTGCCTTTCTTTTAAACTTTTATTTCTTTATCCTTCCTGAACAACTTACATCACCACATCATATGCACTGTTCATATCACAGAATCGTGATCTGCTTATGCTTATTAGTAGGTTAGCTAGATCGGACTTCACAGTAAGGTGGCAATGTAATAAGTGCCTATGGTTAGGCTAGCTGAATAAAACCTCACAGTTGAAAGACAAATGTAACCGGAGAACTAAAAATAGTTTATCCAGGTAAAGCCTCACAGTTGGACGCCAAATGTAACCGGACCGCCATACAACCGTTTTATTACCTCAGTTGTAACAATTTTCTGATGAGCATGCTGTAGGAAGGAACTATCAATTGACATTCCTAATGCAGATGTTAATGGCACCTACAACAATATTTCCTGCTCATCAGAGGATGTAGTATAATAGATACTGGGAACATCTAAACATTTATATGTTTGGTTTTCCAAACAGCGCCATTAGAGTTCTGTCTTACTACAACCTGACTGGCCTTGGTCTAGCTATGTCAGACGTAGCTCAGAGAACATGAGATTCTCATGAACCAGTGCCATAATTGGTGGGTGATGTGATAGATAAACAAAATAGAATTGGATAACTGGACAACCAATTTAATTTTTAGTAACAAAAAAATTTATTAGATAACAATTAATTTGCAATTTCAACAATAGTTCATTAATTCCTCTATGAGAATAAACTTGTAAACATTCTGGTTTAGTAATAATTCATTTTGAATTCATTTAATAGTTCATTTTGAATTCACTTGAGAGGAGAAAATTATGAATATCCTAATTCAATGATATTTCATTAATTCTTTTATGGGAAAAAGCTTGGGATTATTCTGATTTAACAATAATTCATTCCGAGTTCATTTAATAGTTCATTTTGACTTCACTTGAGAGAAGAAAATTATGAATATCCTAATTCAATGATAGTTCATTAATTCTTTTATGGGAAAAAGCTTGGGATTATTCTGATTTAACAATAATTCATTCCGAGTTCATTTAATAGTTCATTTTGACTTCACTTGAGAGAAGAAAATTATGAATATCCTAATTCAATGATAGTTCATTAATTCTTTTATGGGAAAAAGCTTGGGATTATTCTGATTTAACAATAATTCATTCCGAATTCATTTAATAGTTCATTTTGACTTCACTTGAGAGAAGAAAATTATGAATATCCTAATTCAATGATAGTTCATTAATTCTTTTATGGGAAAAGCTTGGGATTATTCTGGTTTAACAATAATTCATTCCAAATTCATTTAATAGTCCATCTTGACTTCACTTGAGAGAAGAAAATTATGATTTATAGAGTATTTTATCATTTGATAATTGAGGCATTTATATTTTAGCCAAATGTAGAAGCATATTCTTACACATAAACTTTATTACATTACAATGAGTTTAAAAGCAGTTAAATATTTATGATTTATAGAGTATTTATCATTTGATAATTGAGGCATTTATATTTTAGCCAAATGTAGAAGCATATCCTCACACATAAACTTTATTACATTACAATGAGTTTAAAAGCAGTTAAATATTTATGATTTATAGAGTATTTATCATTTGATAATTGAGGCATTTATATTTTAGCCAAATGTAGAAGCATATCCTCACACATAAACTTTATTACATTACAATGAGTTTAAAAGCAGTTAAATATTTATGATTTATAGAGTATTTATCATTTGATAATTGAGGCATTTATATTTTAGCCAAATGTAGAAGCATATTCTTACACATAAACTTTATTACATTACAATGAGTTTAAAAGCAGTTAAATATTTATGATTTATAGAGTATTTATCATTTGATAATTGAGGCATTTATATTTTAGCCAAATGTAGAAGCATATTCTTACACATAAACTTTATTACATTACAATGACTTTAAAAGCAGTTAAATACTTATGATTTATAGAGTATTTATCATTTGATAATTGAGGCATTTATAGTTTATACAATAATTCATTCAAGGTAAGAACCTTATAAGCAGTCAAGCATTTATAATTCGGTCAAACATAAAAATATAATAAAGATGTCTTAATATTTATTGAACAAATTCTACTCAATTAGTTCGAAAATTCACTTTGTAATATTTGATTATTATGTTTTAGTATTTTATAAAAATTACCTTCCAGTTTTACGGTCCACTTTATTCAAACGAAGGCGGGTTATTTTATTAATGGAAAGTCATGGCACAGCGTGGAGAGAGTGAAGCTCTTAATTTATTCCAGTTTCATTATAATTTCTCTAGTAAAACTTTTTATTTTTATTTTCACGTTTTGTTAAAGCCCTCTGTGTAAGACGATAGAGAGAAAAAAAAAATTTCTTCTTTCTTCAACGACGTGTCTAATTTGAATACTGCCTCAGTTTAACTCAAGTATCCTTTTTCTTTCTTTTTAATGATTGGATAATTAATTTCTTTCTTTTTTTTATTGAGACAGATAAAAAAAAATAAAATAAGATGATATAACATTCTATTTAAATCCATCAATACTAAAAATCAAAATTATGATTTTATTTTTCATTTTTAAAGAATCACAACTTTATTGCGTTTCCAATTAGACTGAATCACGCTAGACATTATTGAATGGGGGGGGATCTTTTGCATAAATATATGAAAGACAGTATATCTGTCACAATATATATATATCAAATTTGCAAACACTAATGATAAAGAAGATAGCAATAAAATATTCCAAAAAATGTAAGATAAGCAGGCTCAAGAAATAAAAAAATAATATCATGACAAGAGGGATGATACTAATAACAAGATGGAGAATGGAGCTGAACAAAGAAAAGCAAGAAGTAAAATTTGAAAATATTATGAAACAAGTTGAGGAAAAAGAAGTGGTGCAATAAATCATACCAAGTCCCTCAGTAAAATCAGAAGAATATTTTACAAATAGAAGTTGGATCAAATTGAAAGTAGAGTAGGGAAGTGAATATAAGGAAGCAATTCAGGAAAAACTAAATATTTAATATCTAGTAGTAATAGCCTAAAAACCACCCAAGAAGAGATTATGGTATTATTATTTAATTAGAAACATATCAGAGAATAGAAAATGTACAGTTGGCTCAGATTCACCAAGTCATGGATACAGAAGTCAAGAAGGTTCAACAAGAACTATATCCATGTTAAATGTATAGATCATTAGAATTCGTCTCTGGAGTCATCAACCAGTTCTTCAAATTTAAAGTGTTTAAAGAACAATCTGGAGAATCTCATTGGAATATTTAAATAGCTTTAAGAGTTATATTTTCTATAAATCCTATAGAAAAGAAAGGAAATCTGGCTATAGTATATAGCCACTACCAATTAGGTTCTCTGCAAATAGAAGGATTCTTTAATTAATAAGCAAAATTATTTTCAGCTGGACTTAAAGTTACTAGAATGAAATCTTTTGCAAAGTATATCAGAGAGGTATAATGAAGTCAACTCTCACAAATTTTTGATGACAAATTTCCATTTTAAAATACCTGATAATCTTCTCTCTATCTGAAAAACAAATACAAGGATATAGTTATATATACCATGCACAGAAGAATAGAACAAATTCAAATAGAAATAGAGAGATATAGCAGAATTGTAAACACAATTAATCTGAGTACTTCACAATCAGTTTTAGTCAGAAAAAAATGAGGGAAGAGACATTTAGAAATAAATAGAATGAGAGAGAAAAAATATTAATAGTATTGCCATTAAAAGAAGTATAATTAAAAGCTTCTCTTGGAAAGGGAAAATAATAACATAGCAGTCCAAAATAAATTAGAGTTTATAAGTATAATAATGAGATGAACCTGTCAGAAATAAACCATAATAATCCACACACAAGTAACTCACAATCAACTTGTAGTAGTAATATATCATCTAAGAAAAAACAAATATATATATATATACAAACAAGGTTAAAGTCAAGTTAAAGTAAATAAAGTGAAAACCAAATCTTTAATGCTGATAATATGATTTGTACAATGAATATGAGTATAAATAATTGCTAAGACTGATTGCGACAAACCCTGATTAAGATTACTGTGGTATTATTGATTATGATAAAACCCCATTAAGGTTACTCATGATGTTGTCAAATATGTTAAAACACCAAAAAGTTAAGTGTGACATTGCTGATTGTGAAAAAAAAAGACCTCCATAAAAAGTACCAAAGATATTGAAACTTGAAAGCAATAAAATTATATTAGAATTAATAGATAATGAAAAATCAGAATGGTTACAATTCTGAATTAAAAAACTCTTGACATGAAATTGTATTATCTGAAAAACTATAAAAGATAAAACCAAAGTGTTTATATGTGTCTAAAAACAGGGCTCCCTAAAAAAATAATTTAAACAAAATATATTAGTGAAGAAATGTATAAACAATTATTCAAACATTTTTAATCTTATAAAACTTAACATTTATCTAAAATACAATAAACTCTTTAATAATAAAGAAAATTAACAATATAAGTATATCATTACTTTTTAATTTAGCAACAGAATGATGCATCTCAATATATCAAATATACAATCTGCACACTACAAGTGTCACTAAAAGAAGATACCTAATATTAATCTAAATTGACTCTCTCCCACCTCCATAAAATTAAAACTGCATCTCAAAGAAAAATTATTTTTATAAGATTTAAGATTAATGAAAACCATATATGCAATAATATCATTATGGTAGCAATGCAAATAAGTTTCTCAATATTGTAGTTTTTACATTATTTTTATTACATTAATTTTAATCTAAATATTATTTTACTACTAGAATCTGAGTTTAAAATCTGTCTTTTTATTATCTGGTATCTTTAGACTTTTTAACTAAAATTAAAATTGTTATTGATGATACAAAATGGCTGTCTTTATCATCTTTTAACCTTGTACCTATCCTCCCAACCTATGCATAGATAAGTGCTCAATTTTTCATGCTTAAAAAATTATAGTTATAATTCTCACTTTTTTCTACATTTCCAGCTTTTTTTATGTGAAGGTATGCAGAACATGGGTTGAAACAATTTTATTTGTTGAGACTTTTTTGAAATATAATGTGAATTCTGGTTCTCTTTTTTCTATCAAATGCGTTGAAAAAAAATTTAAAAATATTTTTTTAGTTAATTAATAAAAGAATAAAGATAATTTATTTACTGAAATATTTCAGTTTTAAGATTTTATAAAGTAAAATTCGATATTACTCCTAATGAAAGATTTTTATATTTAGACTTATATACATTCCATAATTATAATATTTTAGCCTGTTGATTCTGTAATACTATTTCATAAATATATTTTAGATTTTTTATTTTATTTCATATATTTGCCTTCCAATTTTTTTTAAAATTTTATTTTATACAGTAAATAACTTTAAAAGATTAGGTTTTACATTTCATATTTAGATGTATAGATTTCCAAATATTACACTTTGGATATTATAATATTCTATATTAATTCAGGTATAGAATAAGCCTGTGTGTTTCAGTTATTTTAATTCAAGTAGATTTGACATATATGTATTTCATAATCCTTTTGATAGGTTATATATATATATATATGATTTGTACTATATAATGAAAGATATTTTTCTTTTGTATACATTGTGCAGACAATATTTTATTTCTCTAATATATTCAAATGTTAAAGTTCAGATGTTATATATTTTATATAGATTTTCAATATTACTTTATATATTTCAGGTAAGTTTTGATATATATATATATATATATATATATATATATATATATATATATATATATATATATATATATATATATATATATATACACATAATTAAGATTTTCCAATTTATATATTGAAAGATTTCAGATACTATGCTTTAAAAATATTAGATTGTATCAATTATTGAACCAATATCCATCACTGATAACTGAAGACCTGAAATGAGTTTTAATTACTTCATTTAAAATGTAAATATATCTGTTTTAACAATAATGAGAGTATTAGTAAAAATATTCTAAGTATGGATGAGAAAAATAAGTGAGTATGAGGAAGATATAAATATTATGTGTATTGACTAGATCTAGGTGTCCAATAGATATGCAAAATATTCCACCACCCTTCTCAATCCTCCTACCATCAAAAAATCAACTACCATTATTAATAGAGACAGAAATACTGTGATTTACTTTTTATGACACATTACTTAAAAAGATGATGAAAACAAGGATATATGCAGTTTGGTTTCTGCAAATGTATATAATCAAGTAAAGATCAGCTGTACCTCTGTAAAAGAGATGAGGCTGTTTTTGCAATAAAAATATTGCAAAGCATTATCAAAATATCATATCAGAATTGGACCTGGTTGAAAAAAAAATATTCTCTTAGTCTTCATGAACTGATGACTATTTCATCAAGTGTGTCTTGCTCTTAGTCTTCATGAACTGATGACTATTTCATCAAGTGTGTCTTGTTCACAAAAGTTCAATTTTTTGATAATGAAAATGTATACAAAATTTTAACTTTATAGTTATTTGAGAGAATATTTTATATTTTATATATTACAAATCACATTTTTAGTTTGAATGAAATGTTGACCCTCTTCAAAAAGAAAATTGGAAAATGTATATTTCTAAAAAAAAACCTGCTTTGGAAAAAAAGATTTTATCTTATTTTTATGCTATCCCCCAACAACTACAATGTTGAACCACTAAACATCACATGAACATCATTTCTTATGCTTGCCAATAACTGTTATTGAACAGGCAAAATTTTCCACACATTGGTGCTATTCAGTGCAAGCCAGAGTAATTAATGGATGCTAAAAGGCTTGTGAATAAAATTCCTATCTAGTGCCTACTCATCCAACATCCCCAGACTACTTTCTAGCTTGTGGCTTTTGTCAGTGAAAAGCCTTGGATCTGAGAGCACTGCACCTAGATCTTAGTATCTAATGCAACTTTCCAGCAGCCACCTTTTATCTCTACTTAACTACAAAACTATGAGAATAAAATTGAAAATACAATATTTTCAATCCAAGCTTGTTAGCTTATATAGTCAGATCGATCTGAACTCAGTTCAGTACCCATATGTTTTGATGACTCTAGTTTTTTAATAACCATAACCACCACTATCCTATTAGGCAGAATTGGTATTAAACCATTAAACATCATATGATTACAATTTTATATTTTTTATGCTTGCTCATAACTGTTATTAAAACAGGCAAAACTCTCCATACCTTCATGCCAATCAGTGCAAGCCAGAGTAATCAATAGTTGCCAGAAGGCTTGTGCATAAAATCACTATCTATTGTCTATTCATCCAATATGCCAGACTAGTTTCTAGCTTGTGACTTTCACAGTGAGGTGTCTTGGATCTGAGAGCACTGCACCTAAGATCTAGGTGCAGTGCTCTCAGATCCAAGGCTCCTCACTGATGAAAGCCACAAGCTAGGAACTTGTCTGGGGATATTGGATAGAATGAGATCCAAAGATCCTCACTGATGAGTAAGCACTAGATAGGGATTTTATGCACAAGCCTTCTGGAATCCATTGATTACTCTGGCTTGCACTGAGTGGTACTACTGTATAAAGAGTTTTGCCTATTTTTTAACTACAATATTTATAACATAAAAACTACAAGTGGTATCTCATACGACTTTTAAGAAAAGTATTTCTTTCATATGGTTATCATTCCAAATTTAATTTTTTAATTATAAGAATTATTTATGATATATATTATAATATTTGTACAAAAAATTAAAAAAAATATAATCATGAAATCACAAAAATTGGAGAAATAAAGTTATTTTTGTTATCAGTTAATTGCTTTTTTATAATCAGTTGTAATAAAATAAATTTGTTTTTTATTATTGTAAGCATTACTTGCAATGATTATTATACTATTTGTATAAAGAAATAAAAAAAATAATTATGGATCACAAAATACAAAAAAAAATACATACATTTAGATTACAAGAGGGATGAGATACTGCTAAACTAAAAAAAAAAGACATAAACTAATTTGATTTTGCAAAATATAGACATACCTAGAAGGGTACAAAAACATACACCTATTCAACTAAAAAATTCTCTAAAATTATGCATATATAAATTTATAGTGGTATCACATACTAATTGTAGCCATTGCATGATAAAATATAATTACACTGCTGAAAAAAAACTAAACATTTTTATCATTACTGAGAATACATTTAACCTGGGGGCCAAAAGTAATAATTTTTTAAAGCCTTGCTATTTTGATCAGAAATTTTAAATACTTCAATGAATACAATTATATGAATTGATATTTTTTTAGTGCAAAAGTTAAAACTTTTGCTTAAAAATATTAAATCATCCACTCATATTAAATTTAAATAAATTATCCATTTTCTTTTGCACAATTTATTGTTACAAACATTGTCCCCCTCTTAAATTTATTTAACAACCAATTAAATTTATTGAAATATTTTTTTTATAACAAACAGAATGATTACATTATCTAGATTGTATTCTGCACATTTTGGGCTGGTAGAATATCCAACTTGGGATTGAAAGTTTCTAGGATCAATTCTGGCTTCACAAATTTCTTATGAACTCCTAAGCAATAAAGTCATGTGCCTTCTTTTTTTATATCTAGACTGCATCAAAACTAAATTGAAAATTTTATAATAAAAGTCCTTTTCCATAAACTTTTTCTAAAAACTGAAACTTGAATATATCCTTTAATAATTTCATTAAAAGACAAATTTTAAATTTTAAAGCAAAATCACATTTATTAAACAATCTTAATATTTTTCTAAAACAATGTTCATATTCTCTAAAAAAAAAAACTAGGAAAATTTATAACAAAAAAATTAATGTGAGATTTTAAAGATTCAGTTGTTTCTTACAAATTAATCAACTTAGTAATATTTCTAATATCTCTATCTCCAAAAAAAATTAAATGCTATTCATCACATGATAAAAATAAAATCTATAAATTGACACAATTAATAAATAAATACAATTTTAAATAAAGACCAATACTTTTAAAATAAATTCAAAATATTAACAAATAAATAAACATTATACATAAAATTAATGAATTTGTAAAGTAATTAACAAGCACAATTGATTCATTATGAATAATATAACTAATTTTATAACAAATACTTAATAACCAATACTTTACTATTTTCTTAATAAATCAAACACACAAAAATAGATAGAAATTCACTATAGCCATAAAACAGGATTCAAAAAATAAATAGTAAACTCAAATACAGAAATATATAACCTATCCAATGCTATACTAATAAATACAATCAATGTAGAATTAAATAGAAATAAAACTACTAAAAATCAAAATTTTCATCTCATGATTATAGTTTTATCTATTAAAAGATAAATCTCAATGAAAATCCACAAATATATTGTAAGTATTCAGATTAACTGTAAGTCAAAGATCAACAAACTTCTTTATTTTTGATCCATGGATAATAGAGATCTTGAAATACAAAGCTAACTTGATAACCATGGAAACCTAATGCTTTAAAATAATACTGTTTTCTGCTAATTCCAGCTTCAAAATCTTAAATCTGTTGTGATCAATTTCAGAAAAAAATATAAACAGGTAAATAAACAAAGAGATTTGGGAAATAGTTAAGTGTATCACAAAAGATTACTTGACTAAAATAAATATTATCATTAAATATTGCACATTTTAGTTTCTGTTATGCAATCACCATAGCAACACCTATTACAAAATTAAATGTTTTTATATTTCACATGTATTTGTTTGTAAATTAATTTGAAAAATTATTTTTAAAAAACATATGTAAAAATGTTTATATTCATTAAAATGTATCAAAATTGTAATATAAATTCTTTATTTTGGTTTAAAATGAAAAATCATATCAAACTTAGATTTCATTTTCAATGTGTTCAATTCTTTTAAAATGTCCATTTCACTTACAAAAAGGAGGCAAAACTTTCTTGAACAGATCGTTAATCATAGAGTTTTATTTGAGTGATTTTCAACAGTTTTTATGACAACAAATCATCACCAAGAGTATATTATAAACAGAAAGAAAAAACTGTAATTTGGGTTCTTATCACTTTGTCTTTGCATAAAATGGATCATTTTTTTCTGTCTTCAAAAAAATATTATTAAATTTTATTGTTTAAATAGTTAATTCATAAAACTATGGAAGAATAAAAATTTTAACTATCTGCCCATTATTTTGTGGGGCAGTTTGCTGAATGAAATTCCAGAGGAAATGACAAAAATATGAAAGAAAGAAAATCCCATCAAAAATGCCTTGTATTATAAGTCAGCTATATAAAGATATTCTGTGTTTAAAAATCCAGAATTGCATCTATTTATTTGTGATGGATATAAACCATAGTATGTTCTATGGATATCGTATTTAAATCAAGAAAATCTATAAAATTGATCAATTCAACTTATATTATAATAACAATTTAAACTCTATACTCAGACTGTATTAATTCTTCACTTAATTTTAACTGAATTGTGGCATTAAAAAAATTCACTTTGCACATTATTGCCAGTGAAAAATGAAAACTAAGGCAGACAGTGATGTGTAATTTTGCATCTGTTGTCTTGAAAGCTGGATATTTATATACTTGAAAGAAAACATTGAAAGTTAAACTGAAAATAACTACACATGCTTATCTTCTCTATTCAAAAGAAATTCATCTCTACACTTTAGGATTGGAAGTAAAGAATTGGAAGTTATGATGGATCAGTGGATGGTGAATGAAACAGACAGATTTTTACTTATATTTGGTATGATTTTGTTTTACACAGATATATATATATATATATATATATGTACATATGAAACGAATACAGATATCAAACTTTATTTATTACATATATATATATATTTAGACAAGGATATGTAAATAATATATATGGGTATGATAGAATTCATGTAATGAAAAGGTCGGAGAGATTCATTTAGTTCTCATGTAGGCTCTTATCTGATGATTTAGGTTAATAGGACCTGATATTTCCAAATATTTAGTTTTCTGTATGTTCAAAATTTAACTTGAGAATATTGGATAGAAAGAGTTTAAATTATAACAGATTTTTTTTAAATGTTTGTTTAATTATTATTACATTAAAAAAATTTAATAGAGTTTAATTTTTATTTGATCACATTTTGTTTATCATTGACTGATATTTCAAATCTCTTTCTCGGTTTTCATCTAGTGTTATTGTCATGCAACATATTTAGAGTTCCACACATATTTTATTATTTTTATTGATTTTGGTTAATTGCAAAACATTGATTGATATTTCTTTATATTCTATTGTTATTGTTATTCATTTTTATTTTATAAACCAATAAATTTAGAATTGATTTAAAACCAGATGATTCTGTTTAATTATTTCTTTTGAATGCATAAGATAATTTTGGTACTTAAAATTGGGTCTAATATTCAAACTCATCTTGGGAAGTGAACTAGAATTAGATATATAATATACTTTTTACATCTGGGTCTCATTTTATGTGATAGATAGGTTCCTCAGAAAACATGCATAAACAAAATTGCATAAAAAATAGACATAACTTACCTTGAAAAAGGGGAGATACAGACTGTGATTTTTCAAAGATCGCATAAAAGCAAAGCATCAACATAAAATTACTTTAAAATTCTGCAAAAAAAAAATAAGGAAATAAAATATGACTAATAAAAAATTTCAAATTTGAAAAAAATTGATACAAGACAAACTTTTTTTAACTATAATATTTAATTTTATTCAAAACAATATATTTTTATGCATAATTTACAGTAATTTACATTTTTTTTATACACGTTTTAATTATTATCGCTATTTGCCGTTAAACAGGTTCGTTTGCAAACTGGTAAAAAATCTGATTCTTCACAAGAGGAAATACAACTAGCGCCAATGTCACTCTCATGTTGTGTTAATGGTTTTCTGGTGACAACGTAATTAGTAATTAATCTAACAACTAAAAATTAAATTCTTATTTTTGTCTTTAATTTTCAATTTTAATTGTGCCCACTGCTATTACTCACCTTTTAAAAATAAACTTGCGGATAATAAATGATTAATAATTGATTACGTTCTTTTTTAAAAAGCAAAAACAGAATGTGATTTAAAATGCAAAATTAACACGCACAATGTTTGAACAAATTTACATTATAATCTTGTAAAATTTAATGTATGTATACATAAAATGTGGAAATCCTGATTTTAATTTCATTATTGCATAAAATCTTACTATTATAAAGCACTGAAAATATTGAAATTACTAAGATGAAAGTCGAATTCCAGTAATGTGCTATTACTTTCAATATGATGTAAGTGCACAAAATTTATTATTTAAAGTAATAGCGCATTATCGGAGTTCGACTTCCGGAGAAACGTGAATCGCGTAACTTCAAAATCGCGTTAAATAAATCCGCATAAAAAGAGACCCAATATATATCATTTTTTAAATCCTATTACATATAAATTTTATGTTTATTAATGCATTCAAATGTTTGTTTATTTATTTAAATTAATATTACTAGTAAAATAATTTCATTAGTTCAGAGTTAATGATCTATTTGCTTATTTTGTCCAGTTATAAAATCTTAATCAATTGTGTTCTGTCATTAGTCAGAATGACTTATCTTAATTATTTTTTACATTTTTTTAAATGGAAATCATAAATTTTATTGACTAACTGAACCAAATATTGTCTTTGGCTTGGATAACTGCCAATTATTGTCATATATAGCTTAATTGTTACAAAGTCCATTTTATAATTGATTGATTAGAGACTTAAGTGGATAAATAATATAAGTGATGGTAATTCAACAAACATCCAATAGAAACTTAGGGTATATTTTATATAATGTGATTGAGTACTGTAAAATGTGAAATTACCTAATAGATTTATTGATAATAAACTATTGGGGAGTGTATCATTTTAGAATATAAATGAAGCAATAATTGCATATTGCTCTACTGTAAGATATGAATGCAATAATTATATTATGTTTAATGTTTTACACAAATAGATATAAAATTGAGTAAAGATTTGTTTTGTTGAAACATTTAAAATAGTGTATAGGTTTATAAAACCTTTTCCAAAAATGTACTTATAATTATTTAGAAATTAATCTATTTAAATAGAATATCATTAAGATATATTTGAATTACTAAAAATAATATTAAATTCATAAAGTATGTCAGAATTTAGTTGGTTATTGATTCAAATTGAGTTATGTTTTATTAATTAAATAGATATCTCAAGCATATATTATTGTTTAGAACAATGATATATGATTTCACTTTTTGTTGCAGTTTACTTTGTAAGTGTGATGAATTTGTTCATGTTTGGAGCAGTGATTTAGTTGGCTTTATTTCGTTTTAAACATTATCTGGATACATTAGATTTTAATATAGATAGTTAGCAGTATTTTATTGTACTGTAGTGGATGATTTAAATAATCATATGTGGGAAATATTGTTAGTGCCTAATATGACCAATGCCTGAGTTATATAATTTTACACAGGTTATTACAGAGTCACTATTTATTAATGCATGTTTTTGCTTCGTGATAAATAATATAAATATTGAGGGCATTTCTTTATGACAAATGTTGATTAAACAAATGAAGAGAGGTAGTGAAATCAAAATCCATTATTATTATGACAAAGTAGCTAGCCCACACTAGCTGATGATGATCATGCACAAGTGGTAATTATTACAAAATGCCAAATCAACTTTAGGGCTTTTATAAAATGACATGCCATATTTAGGCTGAATCTAGATTATTATGGATAACGTTTCAAGTCTTAGGCATAGTAAAACTTTTTTTTATATTACTATCCATATTATTGTTGATAGTTCATTACAAAATGGCGACCCCAATTGATCTAGATTTTATTCAGATTATATTGTTCATTGACCCGGGATTGGCAGGTTTAGCACATTACAATATATATATATTGCTACCAGGATTGGCAGGTTTAGCACATTACAATATATATATATGATTGTCCAGCATTCAAAGGCAATTGCCAATTACTCTTAACATTAAAATAATGTCTTATTTTTATAATAAGTTTCTTTAAGGTTAACATTGTTTGATAATTGCTTTGAATTGTAGTTCTTACATGAGTACATATATTTGATGCTTTTGTTTACATTTTTCAAAGTTCTATTTGTCTAATAGTTGGAGATTAGTTCACTCTTATGATATTTTGACTTTGCTATTAGTTTTATTACTATTTAATTCTACATTATATATTATATTTACTAATATAGCATTAGGCAGTATTATATTTCTGTATTTGAATTTCGTGTTTATTTTTTGGAAATTATTCTATGGTAATATAATTTGTTTTATTATTTATAAGTAACGTTTTGTAAAAGTTGATTTATTTGTATTCTTTATTTTATATGTTAATATTTTGAATTTATTTTAGTTTATTAAAAGTTATTTATTATTTATGATATTTGATTTTATAGGTTTCTTTTTTTTAGTGTGTGGCAAATATTGTTTGATAATTTTATCATTTTTTGACAGATAGTCTTAAAACTATCATATTATTTTTAAGTGTTGTCGAATTTAAAATATATTTCCAAAATCATGTAGTATTGTTACAAATATTAAAAAAAAGAATATTTAATAAATATGATTTTAAAGTTTGGATTTTAATTTTAAATGAATTTATTAAAGATTACTCGGTTAAAGTGTTTGACATCATTTTTGAATTTATTAATTTAAAAAAAGTTGAAAAAAAGAATGCTAATTATGCAATTTTAAATTCATTTTTGAAGTGGTTTAAAGTGTTTTCATTTTGTTTATTATAAAACATATTGCAATAAATAATAATTAATAGATTGTTTAAAATTCAATAGAATTGTATTGCAACAGTAATTTATTTAAAGATAATTATGGTGTAATGTTTAATAGAAATTTTATAGTTAATTTATTTGAATTTAATATGAGTTCTGGTGATTTAAAAATTATAAATCACGATTCATGTTTTAAATAATTTAGTTGCATTTATTAAAACAGATAAAAAATGTTTTTGCTTTGAATAAAGTCGATGTTCTCAAAAAATAGACTGAAGGCCAATGACACGATTTTGTTTTAAAAAGAAGATAAAAGCAGCTGTTTTATATTATTGAACAATGTTAATTTTAGAGAAAATGTTTTAAATAAATCAGATAATAAAAATGTAAGAATTAACAAAAATTCTGATAACAATAAAAAAATTAGATTAATTATAAAAATGAGAGAAAAAAAATTTTTTTTAAAAAAAAAATAGATCAGGTTATTAGCATTACACTGGTGAAAAATAAAAGTTACGTATAGTTTTTTTAAATTTTATAAAAATAATTGTTTTTTTTTTTTTAATCTTCTTGATTCCACATGAGAAGTGGGAATGAAGAAATGGCTGATGGAATTTTTAAATTTATTATTACATTTTTAAAAAAATATGATGCTTTACATTATTATTACATTTTTAATTGAAGCTTTCAATAAAATCAATGGTCTTAATATTAATGAGAATTGTGTATTTGATAGTTTGGATACGTATCATTCTGTTCATAAATTAAAAAATATTGATATACTTTATTCTTTATTTAAACAGGGAAAAATATATTTCTATTACTAATATTAATGTTATAATTTAGAAAATGTGAAGAAAAGCAGGTTACAAAATTCTTAATATTATGTTATAAACCAATAAAATATTGCATGATCTATCACGTGACTTTTGCTTCCATATTGCTGTTTTAGTAGCATAATTTTTCACCTTCTTTATGCCATTTATTATAAGTTTTAGAAAGCAATAATAGTTTCCATATGGAAGTATTTAATAAATCATAATCCTGTGCTTTCCTATCCAAAATTGACAGATTAGTATGGCTTTCAGTAGTGAGGAGACTTTGGATCTTGGAACAATACAATTGGATCTTTAGGATTTAATGCAACTTTCTACTAGTTCTCATAATTTATCTTTATGTTATAATATGAAGCTATCAGGTTAAACTGAAAAAACATAAAAATGTATTCAATCTAAGCTAACTTGCTTGAAACTAATCTCGGTATTTTAGATAGGAAAGCACACTAAAAAATTTATTAAGCCCTATCATCTGGCAATTATCATTGCTTTCTAAAACCTACAATAAATGACATAAAGAAACTGAAAAAGTATGCTACCAAAATTAATTTTGTTGATAATTTGCTTTATTATTAAAGAATTGACTATATATATATTGATAATGAGATCTTTTTTTTTAAATATTCTTTCTGTGAATTAATTTTTAGAGGCTAATGAGGATTAGTCATAATTGTGTGTGTTTTTAAATTAGTTATCAGATATTATTAATAAAAATGAATTGGTGGATTTTTTTGATAATATTGAAAGGATTTTTTTATTTCTAATATTAAATTGACTAATGACATCATATTTGAGATTTTAATAAATTAAAGTTTTTTGATCTGTTGCTTATTACAGTGTAAAGTTAATAACATTTAAAAAAAAAGTTAATTACATTTTGGATTGTAAACATTTTATTAAAAAAAATGAATAAATATTACTAAGCATATGAAGACCCTTTAACTTCCTTGTCTGGTTAAAAATGATCACAGCTTTAAGTTGCTCTAATTCCATTATTTTTAACTCTATGGTAAAGAATTTACAGTCATTTTAAAGCTTAAAAAAGTAGCGTATGATGCTGCCCTCTCTTGAATTATTTTACAAATAAAAATAATAATTTTCAAATTTTTTTAACAATGGAAGAAGGCAGTCCTTGCATGGCATTGATTGGTTGTTGCCCATATTAGACAAAGAAGACCGCTTGTCAATAATTTTTACCACTCCAACTTCTTTGTTTTATTTTGAAAGTGATAAAATGAATGTTTTAAATCATTTTAAA
The DNA here is from genome assembly GCA_028023455.1 of Epiperipatus broadwayi. Taxonomy (NCBI): domain Eukaryota; kingdom Metazoa; phylum Onychophora; class Udeonychophora; order Euonychophora; family Peripatidae; genus Epiperipatus; species Epiperipatus broadwayi. The sequence continues at coordinate 11,584,196 of JAQFVV010006199.1, forward strand.
AGTATTTTTGACATATAAATTATTTTGATAAAATATGCTAAAAATAAAATTATTTTAGAAAAATAGTTAAGATTTTAGCAAAAATTATTTATTTTTACAGAACGTAAAATTGAGAAAGAAATCAATGATGTCGGCAACACTTTTTAATTTGTTAGAAATGTTTTTTTTTTCAGAGTCACCACTATTGAATATTTTTATAATTATAAATAATTTATTTTTGAAAAAATTTTCGTTCACTTTCATAACCTGACAAATTATTAATATACCTTTTACAAATAAAACTAAAATGAATATAATATTAAAAGATGAATATATATTTTACTGCTGATTCTGTAATTGACCAATCAAAGGTTTAGAGTTTTATCTCATTTGGCCAATAAAATATTACTAATAAAAATGAAATGACAGATTTTTTGGATAATATTGAATGTTTTTTTTATTTCTAATATTAAATTGACTAGTGACATCATTTTAAGATTTGAATAAATTAAAGTTTTTTGATCTGCACTTAATTTTATTGGCCAAGTGAAGTAAAATTTTAAAACTTTGATTGGTCAATTACAGAATCAGCAGTAAAATATATATTCATCTTTTAATATTATATTCATTTTAGTTTCATTTGTAAAAAGTATATTAATAATTTGTCAGGTTATGAAAGTGAATGAAAGTTTTTTCAAAAATAAATTTTTATTTATAATTATAAACATATTTGATAGTGGTGAATCTGAAAAAAAAAAACGTTAGTAACAAATTAAAAAGTGTTGCAATGTTACTGATTTCTTTCTCAGTTTTACATTGTGTAAAAATAATAATTTTTGCTAAAATCTTAACTATTTTTCTAAAATAATTTTATTTTTAGCATATTTAATCAAAATAATTTATATGTGAAAAATACTTTTAAAATGGTCTAAAACATTCATTTATCATTTGCAAAATGAAACAAAGAAGTTGGAGTGGTAAAAATGTTGACAAGTGGTCTTCTTTGTCTAATATGGTCAACAACCAATCAACGCCAAGCAAGGACTGCCTTCTTCTATTGTTAAACTAAAATTTGAATATTATTGATTTTTTACTTGTAAAATAATTCGAGAAAAGGCAGCATCTTACAGTAATTTTTTTAAGCTTTAAAATGACTGTAAATTCTTTATGTATTGTTAAAAAATGATGGAATTTGAGTAACTTGAAGCTGTGATCATTTTTAACTGAACAAGGAAGTTAAACAGT